>JACCIY010001042.1:0-59668 GCA_025506505.1 Flaveria sonorensis | reverse complement strand
AATTCAGGCCCATATGGACTATTTTCGCCCCGTTCAAATTTTTCACCATCTTGATCTTTACACAACTCACAGAAACTTATGTTCAGTATCCAGTGAATTCACCCCTGTAAATCCAGTTTCAACTTCTAACTTGATAGACTCAACTCTTTTGACCCCTCGTCACTTTGAACCTCTAACTTTAAAGATCCATGTTTTCAGCCCCTTCACTTTTATTTCCTACTTTGATTCTTCAACATTTACTTCATGATCACCGCCATTTTCTTGCTTTCCCAAATCGTTAGTGCCAACGGCTCTTAAAAAAATCTTCTTTCTTTACATCAGTCGGTGAATCATTAACAACACTTTTTATAGATAGTTCTCTCTCTAAATTCACTATGCTTTGAGTTTCATCACCTTTATCATTTGATCTACTAATATACTTAAATATGAGCCCATGTAGATTCATTACTTATATCCAAATCACCTTCAAATCCCGTGCCTTCAATTGGGCCCAAATGAACTGAGGTGTGCTTAATTGTACGTTTCAGTATTTTCCTCTGTTGATGTTATGGGGGCTGACAAAATCTGACCATCTACGCTGAACAAAACAACTTCAGAAACTATTTGACTCACATCATTTTCTAAATTATCAAACGCGATTAGACCCAAATTCCGACAACTCAATTGAACCATCTAGAGACGATGATTGTTCACCTTGAATTCATAAAATCTTTTTTCACCATCAGATTCTGTACTCTCTAAATGCTCATCTTGAAACTGAACCTCTAACATCATCATTGTTTTTCTCGGGGGCAAAATCATCTTTTCTAGACTCTAATAAACTGGAAGAATCTTTCACATCACTCTCTGTCTCGGGGCAACTTCTTTGATAAAATAAGCTTCACCGAATTATCAAGATACATATGGAAATCGGCTTCAACCCATTAACTTCTATTTTTACAATTTTTTCGCCCCTTTAAGAAACCTTGAAATTTTCCAAACCTAACATACCACGGGGTGCTCCTAAAAGATCCATCTTGTTGTTGAACCACAATTATGTCAACAGCTCCACCAAAAGGGTGAAAAGGGGTTGCAACAGAATATACACTTTGAGAAAGGTAACTTCCCACTCTACTAATCATTTGGTCTTTCTTTGGTCAAAAGTCAAACCCGAATGTTGTTAACTTCTAGTTTTAGTTCACCCCAAAAACTGTTGTCTCTTCGATATCACTTTAAATTAACCTAAAAAATCCGCTTTGGATTATTCTAGAAGTAGAAGAAGTATGATGTCTCAGCTTCTTGTACTATGGTCTGGATCAAGATATCTACAGGTAGTACAAAGATTGAAAAAAATTAAATGTTTAAAAGCACACTTATCAATATTACAAAGTGATTTAAGTGATAACTGTGACTTAAGAGTCAGCAATAATCGGTTTGTAGTGTTTCGATAAATGCTTGTGCTTAGAAAAACACCTCAACACCACTAACGATTCCCCTGAACCCCTAAAAAGCATAACCATACAAAAATCCAGATATATGATACCGCATAACCGCTATTTAAGAGACTCATTAGAGTTAATAAGTGTACTAAAACCCTAACAGAACAAGAATTATAGTTAATAAGCTCAAAAACTAAACAAACTAAATGACAACTGACAAAAACTTAATGATAAACTAAACCAAAAAACTTTTAAATGATGTCAAGAAACCATACCGAAACACACTGATAGAATTTTGTCAACTGAAGAATTTGACTTCCATTTGTTGATCCAAGAATTAAAGAATCACATTTGATATTGATACACGAATATACACATAAACCAAAAGAAACTGTAGGAAACAATTCGATGAACGCAAGATTCAAATCACCCTAAACCAAGAACTGAAGTTGATTAGCATCAACAACTAAGAAACCAATATGAGAAAACGATACAATGAACTTCAATTTCAAAAGACTTCAAGAAACCCAAACTGATCTAAGTTCCTTTGATTTCAGAATCGTTACAAAACATTCAAAAACTCAAACAAAATGCAAGAGATGTTTCACCGAACCTATAATAACAATCAACAACAGAGTGAACAGCCATTGATGTCGACCAACATCACATTCAAACTGCAATCAAAACCCTAAAAACACGAATCAAAGTTGATAAATTCAAATAACTACAACTACCCAGATGAAAAACGATCAAGAAAACTCAGATTCTAGAAAGAACTTGAGAACCCATGATGACAACTTACGATACAGATTCGTCAAAGTAGACAAAATTTGACTTCAACCCAAATCCACACAGATTCTTCTTCAAGAAATTCGATTTTCCCCCTTTTTCCTACGTGAAAGTTGTTGTGAGATACTGGCGATGTTACCGGAGATGGGTTTAGTTGTTTTATGTTTATATGTGGCTTCAAGTTTAGACTTTGGGTTGATGTCGGATTTGGGATATCTTTGAGATGTCAAATATTTTGACCAAATTCTATAAATAGACGATCTCACCGTCAGAAGATGAGCCCAACGTTTAATGACTTATTATTATGATAATTTGTGGTAGTTCTCTTTTATTATATTTTTTTGTGCGGCTCACTTTAAACGTTGTATATGCAATAACAAGTTGTAATTCATGCATAAAAATCAATACAATACTGTAGTTAAAAGTTGTCTATTATCTAGATAAATAGATAATAGCTTAAACCTGAAGATGTGAACATGTGTGAATATGTAGTGATCTAAGAGCGAATGGATTGATTACTCTATTGGTAATTGTTGTGTTACCGTGTAAGTATGTATCACAGGATATGTTTTGTTTTAGGGTTTTAAAAAAAATTAATGTAAGCATCCTCTAAACTTACCTTTAAATTTATATTAATGTCGATAACTATAACCTTAACTAGTTAAAAAGAAAACACATGTATTACACACTTTAATACTATTAGGTTATAAACATTTGGGTTCTTAAAGGATATGTAATGATGCATTTAAAATATTGGTGAATAAAAGGTTGGACATGAAGATTATGCTATTTGAGAGCATTCACAGTAGAATCCTTATCTTTATCCATATAAATACACTAAAATCACTACGTTTTTCTTTTCTTTTCAATTAAATAATACTTTATACTTTTATCATTATTTTTTTCTCTCTCCTCCACTCACAACCACTTTAAAAAATATTAAAAAATTATAAGGATTCAACAGTGATTCTTCAAATATACAAATCAACAATAGTTTTTTCTCTCTCTTTCACTCACAACCACTCAAACCATTCCATATAATATACCAAAACATACTCACATATTTTTACAGATTCCACTGTGAATGCTCTGATGGAAAATCTACTTCACTACACATGTAAACAGATATCTAGCATAAACTGCTCGTTGCCCAAACTTTTGAGGGGCCAATAAAAAAAATTATCGTTAAATACTTGACGTCAATAAACTTACTATTATATTTGTTTTAGAGGGGCTTAATAAATTACTTGATATTCAAAAGCCCAATAACATTCTAGAGAAGACACAATCAACCCGGTTAAATTTAAATAATTATAAACTATTTTATTTTAAGGTTTATTTTTACTTGTCGCACATGATATTCGAAATATGCGGACCAACAAACATGAATTAAATTGTTTTCTTTGCTTGAATATTCATGGTCTTGATTACTCTAGACTAACTACAAGATGAACTAGATATAACTTGAGTCTTATATGTCCCGGTTTTAATCGTTTTGGTCCACCTTTTTTTTCATTTTAATGTTTTTTCATGGTGGTTTGTTATAATGAGTTTTGTATCAATCAAAGCAATCTTTTCCTCCATTTTTCCAATGTATATGTACTTCTGGTATTGACTTTAAATGGTTCGAAACTTGTTGCGTTTCTTTTTTTTCTTTGGTTTTGTAGTTTTTTTCTTTCACTTTCATTATACTTTTTGCCTTAGGTTGTTCTTTTTAAAGTACTAAGCCGTAATGTGCAAGTCATAGTATTATTTTCTATATACATTTCAATCTCCAATACGTTAATTTCACCGTCACACGCGTGTAGTGACGTTCGCAAACGCCGGTACGTGCGGGCACGCTACAGCATGCGGACTACGTCTCGCTTTCTTTGCTATTTTTTTTACTTTTACTTATATTTTTCATTTAATTACTTTTTTAATTATCAAACACAACGTGCAGAGACATAATATTCTTTTCTTGCTATAAGCTCCAATTCAAGATGTCATCGCCGTAACGCGTGTAAATAGGCTTGCAAACGTGCCGTACGTATCACGTGTGGGATATGTTTCGCTTTTAAATCTTAGTTAAAGTGTAAAAGTTCACGTTTCTTGCGGTTAAAAAAAACTCATCGATAATTAATTTATAAGATCCCTGTAAAAAAATTAATATTGATTACTCCCTACAATCCTACATGAATCTACTTCTATACTTAAAATAGAGTACAATTTAAATAACTTGAAAATGTTCTTCGGTTTCTTTTCAATATGTAATGTAAAATCACTTTTGATAAAAGTTAAAAACAAAAAAAGAAAGAAAAAAAAGGCTTAAGCTTAAATATGTCTATAAAGTCTAGATGCTTATGAGAGCACACCAACTATTATAAAAAAGGTTAGTGCTTCCATCACTAAATGTCCCGATCTCCGGACTTGACATAAACGGAAGACGACATAAAGTGGAACACGACATAAAGCGTAAGACAAGTCAAGCATCGTATACCTCATTATTTTTTATGGTTCATAATTACTCAAGATTCCACATGAATGCAATCTTTCATGTATTTCCAATTAGGTTAATACCCCGTGTATTACACGGGTTGAATAAATAAATATTAAATAGTAATTAATAAAAATTAATGAACTATAAATGATCTTTTAATATACGATATGATTGGCATTACGTACGGCTGATAAAAGACGATATCATTTTAGACTTTTGTTTATTTTCTTTTGTTTTTCTCAAGAAAGTTTGTTTTTAACAAATTGTTTCAAAACAAACCGTTTTTAAAAAAGTTTCATTTTTAATAATTTCTTTATTATAACTTTGAAATTTAATTAATTTTGTTTCATAATAATTTTTTTAAAAGCTACAAGCTTTAAAATATATTGTGTTTTTTAAAAGTTTGATCTTTTTTTGAAAAAGTTTCTTATTTTATAAAAAAATTATTTCTTTACAAATTGCATTGTAGAAAGATCTGTTTTTAATTTTATAAAAAACATTTTTAATATGAAAATAATTAAATAATATCATTTGTAGTTAATATGATATTTATTAGGAGAGAAAAGTAAAAAAATAAATTAAAAGCTTTAGAATTATAACAAGTGGCCTACAAAAACCTTATTTATTAGTATAGATAAATAAATAAATTACCTAATATTGGTTAATGACAAAGATTTTATGATTACATGATGTGAATTTCTAATTTCATGAATTTTTATCGTTAGATTTGTTTGAAGTACAAAATGAAAGGACAACTGTTACACAGAAAGCCTGACATATAGTAAATACTACACAAAAAAACTATATTGTTTAAAAGAGAGATTGGCTTTCAACCCGTTCAACATGTCTTTCATTCTACCTAAGTTTCAACCTGGTGGAGTGACATTAACATGATTGACTTACTTGTTTGAACCATTGAAGTTAAAACACGAATCATTTTTAGGTAAAAGCTGAAACTGTCACCTCTAAGCTTAGCAGACAATTGAAGTGCAAAAAGATATAAAAATACAAACTCTTAATCAAAGTTGTCAATCTTGATGGAACGATCTCGTCTGCAACCTTAAAGTGTCCCACTAAACGTGCAAAAAACACCATTTGTGTTCGAGGGTGAATTTATGTTTTCGGCCTGCATAAATACCCATATTAAAGTAATTAATTTCTTTTGATCTGAAAAAAGAAAATGAAAAATACATATTTCTAACCTTACGAAAACCATGCTGCTCCCCTTCATACTCCACTAAAGCAACGGGCAATCCTTTTGCTTTCAATGCTTGATATATTTTTTTGCTTGATCAGGAGGTACAACTGCAACACAACATCATGGATTCATTAGAACAAATATATAAAATTGTGTAAGATATAGAAATACAATTTTACACTTTTCCATATTTTGCAACCACTTTAAGATAGACATAAAAGAAAAACCACGCAGCCAAGTTTCATTGATTGCTTATTTTTCAAAAAATGTTTATGTGGCATTTTTAATGTAAGACACATTGCGTCTAATGAAAAATTATCATTTTTTCAAACACGGAAAATGATTAATTTCAGTTCTTTTTCCATAAGCTTTTTTTTTTTGCATATGTTGCATCTAACGTGGCGGTTGGCATGACATCACAATTTACAGGCAAAATCAGTTGAAATGAGGATGTATACTAAAAACGATAATGAAAAGTGTGATGGGTTCTATTTTGCGCCTGATTTGAAGTTGGTTCCTAAACCAGGAAAGGCTAAAGTCAATTTCTATTCATGTAGTATGCCCAAACATGTACTGCAAATATTGTAACTTGCGAGGCAAAGCTTTACAAGGCCGATGAAAATAATTTAGAAAATGCTTCAAATACCTTGTCTTCTAATCCTTGAAAGAGGATTATGGGGCAAGAAAATTGATCAACAAAATTGATGGGTGATCTCTCAAAGAATTCCTTTCACCACCTGTTACAAAGTATATAAAATATATAATCAGCTAATAATCTATGTACCCATGAAGTTCAGATAGCTCAAAGCCATTATAATTTAGGAGCGGAAGTAAGTAAATTACCAACAAGATTATCCATGTATCGGGACTCAAATTTGTGAGTTTCTTCTTTCAGCAACTTCAGGTCGGCTACCTGTTTAAGACAATAACGACATTTTAATTATAGTGGTGACAAAAAAAGGGCGGGTATGACACGCTTCAGAATTGGTGATTTATGGTTCAGGAATTATTATTATTTTTATTTACAAATGATTAATGTGTTAAATATGAGTAAAGAACAATATTATGACAATAATATTCTTAACTCTTTGATAAAGCAATTTAAAAAGTTCAGATAACTCTCACTCGACGCATTTGGCCTATTTCTTGTTAGTTAACTTACTATTTGACCCATTAGAGTCAGACATAACCCACACTTAGCCATTTTACATGTAAACGGGTCAAAATTCCACATCTAATAAGATGTAGGATTTTAGAGATGGCATAGTTCATGAACTAAAAGAACATGAAATTCACAAACAAGAATAGTACCAACCCACCCCAAGCAATTAATGAAACAATGAACTCTTGCAATATTTCATAATTGAAAATGGAACTTTTCCCTTTCAGGCAGGGTTTCGATTAAAAATACCTTTTCGCTAGTTATAAATATTAGTATGTTGATAGCATCGACTATATTTCCAATCATGTTAGTATGTTACTACAGTATGAAGCATATTTCAGATATTTGGTTCATAGTCAAACATTTAAAATACAGGATCGGTGAAACATCACATTTAACTTGGCATAAAAATTGTAATAAATGACCACTTACACCATATAAGAAGCTCCAGCCTTAAAAGTTTTCTTGAATGCAAGTGCAGCCAATGTTGTGTAACCACCAGCAGAGCCACCAGTGATGCATAGTCTTTCACTATCTGCCTTTCCACTATCCACCTGTACAAAAAAATATAAAGAAAAAAGAAACGAATATCAGCATGACTTTAGAAAATAAATATACATGTAACCAAATTGCTTCTTTTAAAAGGACTATGTTTGTGGTAAAATACCAAGAACCGAGCACAACTGCAACAATCATTAACATCAACTATACCCCAGCGCTTTAATAGCCTTTCACGAAATGCGCGACCATAACCTTCAAACATGATATAATTCAAATTTTAGCAGCAAATATATTAATTAAATAATGATTTTAGGAGTTCTTAGAACCATGCTGAAGATTAAATATCTGAAAATGGACGGTTGGGTAATGGGTCAAACAGGCCAGGTTGGGTTGGGTTGATGACTTGATGAAAACACTTTTGTCCAACTTTTAAAGCATTATTAATAAGTTGTGTTATATACAATTACAAGAAGCATATTATACAATAACAATTAAAATTTTAAATCAAGTGATTAGTTGGTGTGTATGCTTTAAAAGTAGACTTTGGGAGACTAATGTCACATTTGACTCGTTTTCCTTTTAGCCACCCATTGGACCTGTTAGAGATAAATTGTAGCCTGAATTGAACTGCTAATAAGTAGATGGGTCGTACTTGCCACC
Organism: Flaveria sonorensis; assembly: GCA_025506505.1. NCBI lineage: Eukaryota > Viridiplantae > Streptophyta > Magnoliopsida > Asterales > Asteraceae > Flaveria > Flaveria sonorensis. Next base: position 51,461 of record JACCIY010001042.1, on the reverse strand, counting down.
CTATGGAAGACCCATAGGTCGTTCTAAACTTAAGACTACAACATTATACTAAACTATACAACTAGATTGAATAAGAGGAGAATATAGATCGTTCTAAACTTAAGACTACACCATTTACCAACATACAAATGTACTAACATATATGTATAGTGATAAAACTAACAACATACCGGTACTTCCCCATAATTCACATCCACAAAAGCCCAACCACGACTAGTCCAAAACTGTATGTTAAGATTTAAGATTCCACGTGCCTCGGCTGTAGGTCCTCCTGTTAATCAAATGTGTGAAACACACAGAAGTGCCTATGAGAACTATGAAAGCCTTTTTTGTATATATGTATATAGACATGTTTTGTGTCGGGGGTGAATCCTGTGAAAAGGGTCCTTATTGAAAAAGGTGTAAGAAGGATTCTAGGGCCCACATTTGTCCTAATGCACAATATTTTTCACTTTGATACACAAAGGTCAAAAACCAATGCAGTTTTGCGCCCAAATGCATCCGAGTGTACAAAATTGTGATTGGGGACATGTGTTAAACACCAGAATCCTTCCTACACCTTTTACGCTAAGAGACCTTCTTATATGTACACTTGAATAAAATGGAAGAGAAATATAGTTACCGTGACTCTTTAAAAGCAATGGAGGTTTTTCATCTTGACTGGCCTGATAATTGGGATTTGTTGGTGGATAATAGTATGCATATGCCACCTCACCAGGACTTCTGTTGGAAACTCAATAAATTCTGGAGAGCTAAAGTAAGATTTGTATTCTGAAATAGTAGGTGAAGAAGACCAAACAATCTGAAAATCAACTACATTTGATGCCTGATCATCCAAAGACACCTGACCACACACACAATTAGTTCAGTTTAATTTTGAATAATGATTTGACAGTATATGTTTATGCTTATAAACAGAAGTGTGTAAACGATGATCCAAATAGTGTGAACTGCGTAAACATGATCCAAGTAGTGTGAACTTCGTAAATGATGATGCAAATAGTGTAAGTCTATGAGTTGGGTTGTTGAGAAAAGACATTATGAAATAGGCAATCTGTTGAGCGAAAACGAGGAAATAATCAATATAAGTTTCTTGGACGGCTTTCTTAGGGGTGTTTGGGATTGCTTATTTAAACAACTTATGCATATATTTATGCTTATAAGCAGAAGCAACCAAAAAACATAATTCACCTTAAGAGTAAACCTGTAAATGGAAATGCACCAAAAGAATTTGTTTGAAATAAGCAATTTCAAAGTGCTTATTAAAACGATCTACATAAGCGCATTTTTTATCAAAACACTCAATAGGGCTTATCTCCTTCAAACCGCATTAGCACATAAGCTGTTTGAAATATCAATCTGAAACACCCCCTTATACATGTGAACCCACATATGAATTAGAAACCACCACATCTTCAAAACAATCCGAGTGCTTTTCACACAATTAAACCTCTTAAGTAAAAACATATATCAAATATGTCAATTTGATAGCTAGTTGTTTGTAAATTAAAGAACTACAAAAATCTAGTAAAACTTCCCTCAAAAGCTTTCCATGTTTGGGAAGATAGTTATGACCAGATGTAGAAATAGTACCTTAGCTATTGACATAGGATGAACTCCAGATGCCCCCTCAACATACAGACATCTTACACCAAAGTCTACACAAAAGAACTTATAATCAATAACTATAAGATAATCCCTAATGACATCGCAATCAGAAAAGAAGTATAAAAAAAATGAGCCGTCGAGAACAAGGTGTATTGAAATTACAATATTCATTAAATCCGTGAAAGGACTTTGAAGGACGGATAATGTGCTCTTATTCTTGTCCAAAATTCCAAGATATGACCTTCCTTTCTGCCTGCACGTCATTTAATACTCAATTAAATGAAATTGAATGAAAAGGTTAAAAATGAACAATGTAAATAGAAACACAACCTGTAAGAACAAGCAATTAAGTTATTTTGCTCCTTAAGAATCTCATAGGAGTTCATACCGAACACCCATAACGGTCTTGCAAATTCAGCCTCTAATGAATATATTGGAGCCACCGTATTATCAGATTCACCTGTTATAAAAAATGGATTATTACTCAAATACGTTAACTTTCAAACCATATTTGACACACTAAATACTTATTGGAAGAAGTAAAAAGTGAAAAGAAGCGTTCTGGGTCAGCCCAATCTGACCAGCACCAAAAATTACATGTTTTGACTTTTGAGCCTTTTGACACATTATACAGCAAACCACACATTTTCTACATTTGCTTCCAGATGAGCTCACAGAAATGGGAGGCGAGAGTTTTTTTTTCTAGTGTTAAGGGGGAATGAAAAGAAAAACCTCTGTACAGCATTTTTTTTCTTTTCAATTTTATAAATTTACTCAGTTCAAATTTACCTTTTAACTACCAAAATATGATATGATAGCATAATGCTCGAAAACAATATAAACCATGAAACAAATATGTTCTTTATTTTTGCAAGGTATATGACAGGAACTCTAGCCATATCATGCTAGTGATGTGAGCCTCTAAGTACCACTAACAGTTATTGCTACTAGGTAATGATAAATACACAAACCAGAAGATAACAAACTACATAGCCAGTACATAAGTAACAACATTTTTCTGAAATTACCCATCTGTGAAGATTCCAAAATCCACTTTTTCTATCAGTGATGAACAACAATTCTCCTGCAGTGAAAAAAATGCTAAAAAAAATTAAATAATGCACCCCAAACCCTCTCCCACTGTGTACATGAGCTTACAGATTTTATAACTTTCTACTTAAGGTATGAAAATACATAATAGCATGACAATTGAGGATCTGATTCACATTTAGAGTTACAAAAGATGTAAAGTTTGTCAAGATTGCATTTACCTTCTTCAGACCATTTTGGTTCAGTTGGAGATTCCACTATTGCAGGATCACCTCCTGCCACACATACACGTTTATACACATCTCTGCAAAAATAAATGAAATTAGCAGAATCACAGATATATATGTATATATAAACAGGTAGGTGTATTTGTTGTCATGATATTCGTTAAATATTTTCATCTATCAAGAAAGATAATAAGAAATCATTTAACTGCATGATTACAACTCTAATAATTCTTACAAAATAAGCCTTGGTAACTCAAATCCTGAGAAGAGTGCAACAGAAAGTTTTAGATGGCATGTCATGTTCTTTTTCCATTCTCAGTTAATTTGACAGTTTTCATAAAGCATATAAAGACCTTTTTCCACAGAAATGCCCCAGTTTCCAGTACTGTATAATCAATTCCATAAAAACTACAAACAAGTAGATAAAAATGATGTGAGCTAACAGACGATTCTTCTTTTGACAATTTGCCTATGCTAAGCCATGGACAGAACTCAAGGGATAAAAACTTTTCTGGTATCCACGCGTATTATTATAACATAGCTTGTGTAAGAGAAAATTTGTTCTAACAAGCATTTGTATGTTCATATTGAATTAAAATAATGAATATACAAAAAATGAGTGATTCTATAAAGAAAGGATGTTATAGGTCAGGAAAACATATAAAGTACTTGTAATAATATTCAATGGCTCCACCCACAAGCCCAGGAAGTAGTCCTGCACCATATATCAGGATGAATAAAAAGGATAAATACACGCCTGTAAGCTGTAAAAGACCCAAGAAGACTATTGCAACACCTTATCGGGCCAGAGATGGTCCAATTAACACTTAAGCCTATCACGAGCTAATCTTAAACTTGTGTACATCATGATCTACAGTAGGCCATCATCTGGGCTTGTGGCTGGACCCATACAATAATACTTCTATGATTTTAATCTAAGATAAACAGAATAGACAACAACAGAGAAGGTTGACATGAACAATAGCATTGTGACTAAAATTTTCAAGAAACATATTTAATGTAGAGGTTAAACATGCATTCAATATATAAAAGCTAATTCTAATCAGCTGAATGGTTATAATTTGAAATAATAACACAAATAACAAAGCACTATGTTTACCCGGTATCTGAAATATAGCCGACCCAGAGTTCTGATTTATCCCATGGCATGTTAGGGTGGCTCCACTCAATCCATGCCAGCCTTTTTCCCTTGGAATCCAGTCTTGGGAATGCATAAAAATCATTTCCCCCGACTAATACTTTTGGTTCTGCATGTCACATATAAATGATAAAAATGACTATTTATCATCATAAATACAAAAACAAGTTTCGCACCGTAGGCGAAACTTAGATAGCAATTTCAATTCCCTTGCGAGGATTTGGTTGTTTAATTTCAACCTAAGCACATTTTGGCCAGCTAACGATCCACAGACCCACCAATCTTGCCAACTCTAGCAAAACTAGGTGGCTCAATAATATACTCCACAAGAAAAACAAATGACACAAAAATTGATAGCACATACGCCAACCATACCTTGAATAGTATTATCACCAAGTTCTATTGATACAATGCTTGTGATTGCATTCAAGCTACTCTCACGTCGGTCTAACAAGAATCAACATGGCAACAATTAGTGGGATAAATCGTTGAAAAAGGTACACACAAATTTGTGAGCACAAGATCAAACATGTACCTTCCATAACCGTGATAAACCGATTGCATGATGTATCATGAACTCCATCAGCATAGCTCACCAGAGGTCCTCCATAATCAGGGGTAAGTGGCAGAGGTACTGAATCTACAGCAAGAGACCAAATATTACAAAACTATTCATTTTGACATAATGAAGAGCTACCTTATGATTCATGTCATACAAACTTTCCTAACACCAACAGATGATTCATACGCCTTTCCCACCAACATTGTTCCATGTGTGCACAACTTTGAGAGCAAATACATAACATCCGTTTGATGTAACAGTTAATAGTTATTAAGTCAAACCTTTTGAATCAGTAGACTGCTTGTAAAGCCTTTGATCTTTGTAATTCGAGAAAAACACAGTATCTCCCGAAATCGAAAAGGCACCACCACCATACTCTTGAGCAACTGTACGGACCGAGAATTCTTTGGGCGTTACATCAATAGCTTCTCCGTTTCCGTCACTACCTCCTTTCACAATAACCAATCGTCTACAAAACCGCAACAAATTGCATCAATTAGGGTTTCCGAAACTAACTAACTTATCACTTCACTGATAAAACGATAAATCCATCAACAACCGCCTATAGAACAACAGATTTCCAAAACTAGGGCTCGTAAACGAAACTCGACAAATATTCGAAAGCTGATGGTAGTGTAGTGCGTTGACCTACCCTGATTCTGTCGGACGTGATTCGAGCCAGAAGAGGCGACCACGAGAGTCAACGGCGGTGCCTCCGAGGCCTTTGGAAGCTCCGGAAACGACGTCGGAGGTGATCGGTGATGACCATGAGCCGTAGGGTGCGGTGGTCTTTTGCTCCGGTGAAGGTGATGTTGAAGATGCCATTGTTGTTATCAGCTTTCTGGAGTGATGACGACGGTGTGTTCGTATGATGAGTGGAGCTACGGTGGTGGTGAGGTTGTAAGATAACGGTGGTGATAGAATGCGGTGGGCACCGGTGATAGCGACGGTGATTATGGCTGAAAGTGCCATTTATTGGGGGAAATAGTATACTATACTATACCAGTGAGATTCGGTGTGTGTTAGAAAGGTAGGTAAGAATCAAGTTAAAGAATAATTGTTTTTTACTTTTTTTTAACCGGCTACTTGACGTGAGTTTGATCGTTTTTTTCTGTGTTGCGTCACATGATTTTATCGTTATCAGTTCGGCTCATGGCAAATTGTAAAAGCGAATACCGAAATTGGTTTTGATAATACAAATATCGAAAACGATGATGTTTGTTTGGTATCAGTTCAGTTCGTCACGTCTCGGTGCCACAACGGTAGGTGCATTCGTTTGTGATATGATTTATGTTACACAAATTCACATTATATCACAACAAGTCATTTTAATCTTCAACATTGTGTGATGATTACCCTCTTTTGGTATTTTCATATGTTAATGAGTTAATGTTTGTTACCAAAGTCTCCTTATGGGCCTTGATGGGTTGTTAGGTGTGACTTGTTATGACATATAGTGATAAATATGAACCAAAAGATGGCAACATGTGATGTGTTAATGAATTTGTTTATGTTATCTAAAGTCACATCAGGTCATAACAAGTCATTTTGATGTTAAAGATAGATGTACGATAATTAGTATGCTAACGTATCCTGTAATGCGTTTGTGAGTTGGTTTAGATTACACAAAATTACTGTAGATTATCATTAAGTCATTTAGATGTTAAAAACACGCGGGCGATGATTGTTACGCTAACGGGCCTAGTCATATTTTGTGAGTGGTACATTATAATATAAATTACATCTCTAAACAATATTAACACAACTCATATAACAAAATCCTAGCCATATCCCGGAGAAAATATCATTACCAGCTTACCATATCACACCCACTATGAATCTGTAATCACCATTTTAAGGAAGCTCAACTGCTTTTGTATATATGAATAACCGATCACAAGTAAAAATAGCAGCAAAAATTATTTGTTATACCGAGTCACTAAGAGGACCAATACCTAATTCATCTTCTATCTCATCTGTATCTTCAAACAGTTTCATAAATCGAGCCTGCTCTTGCCGGCGTTTTCTCTTCTGCCAAATCTTGTACGCGATTAGTAAGCCCATGACTAACAGTACAGTTGAAGTCACACCACTTACACCAATGATTATTATTGATGCCCATTGCATTCCATCTTCTTTTTCATGAGAATTATGGTCAATATCTGGGCTCTTTGGTGAGCCTACAACACCAATTTGTTAATTAGTGTCACAAAAAGTTCTACAAGTAAATGATTGCTAGATAGTAAGATTGCTATGAATGGATTTGACTCATGTCACGTTTAGTCTCTAACGGGTCAAATGGGTATAATCAAGAAATACAGCTTAGAAGTAAACCAGACACATTGATGAAAAGTCTAATAAAATGTATATTTGATGCATAAAACATCATACGATATCTTATAAAAAATTGATTATTGTTAAGGTAATACAACTTTTAACCACACCTGACACACTCAACATTTGTAAATTATTTGAATTATTTCAGTACACACACTTTCGGGTCAACCTGATCCAACCCATGTTATCCTGAAACCAAACTGAAGTCATGAGTTTGTTCACCTCTAACCGATTTAATGGTTTAGCAACAGGCCTTGTAAGACATGAATCATTCTTATTCTTATAAACTTTCATGAAGGAAATAAAGAAAAGAACTTTTGCATCCTGAAGCATTTGGCCAGAAAACATGCTTTTTATAGTTTATACTGCAGTGGTCTCATTTACTTCTATTAGAAAGTCCTCAAGAGTTAGCAACTAAGTAAGTTACTAAACATCCTAAAAATACTTGTGTTTTAGTACACAACAGGTTAATATAAAAGCAAAAATAGGTAGAACCCATACCAGAAAAGTTGGTTCGGGGTTCAAATCACTCCTTTAAATAGGTCGATTTGGGTCATGTTTTATTTCTAAGTAGTAAAATTAATTAAAAATAGCTGAAAAAGAAACAGGTGTAGAATACAACTAAAATTATATAATTTTTGTAATCACCTTTGAGTTTTGACACGCTAACTAACTAGAAAAACTTAAAAAGTTTTGGACAAGAATGTTTCACACTTTCACATCAACCCAGCCTGACCGTTTAGAGCCTCACAAAGATGTACCCATTTTGACCCGCACAGTTTGCCTGACCAGCCAGCCCAGTTTGCATATTAAATATGACTAAACGTGTGCATGATATTGTATAAGCAAGACAGACATAATTACCTTTTTTTACACACTCTTTACAAAGAAAGTGGCATTAAGTTCTCTGTCTTTGGTGTGAATGTACCGACCATCATCAGATGTAAAATCAGAAGGACAGAATTCCCACTCATCAAACACGTCATCAGATTTAATAAGTCTCTCTTCGTAAAACCCACATCTCTTGCACTTTGTACTTTTGAAGTCTATTAGAGGCTGAAAATATTGAGCAGCAACCTAAAGTCAGTTAGAAGAAATAACTGACAAATGGTATTACAGTACATCTTCCTTAATAAACGTTTCTAGTCTGAATTGTATAAACAGAACTTTCAGTAGCCAGCTTTCTTGAAACATGACGAATAAAAAGACAACAAAGAATCTGTTAGAACTCTAGTAGGCTTGATTGCAATTAAACAAGAAACAAGAACAGTACGGTCCTTCGAGATGGACCAGTCTCCAAATACAAAACCAATTACTCCACACCTAACCTAGAACATTAAAATAATTATATATAAAGCAAGATACCACTAACTGCCCCCACTAACTTCTACCCCACTAACCCCATTTGTGCTACTGCCTTTTGACCGACTCAAAACAGGATCCATGATCCAGTTGGATCTGCCCCATTGCAACTGGTTCAAACCCGCGGTTACGTATCAGAATCAGATGTCTGTCCACATCAATTTAGTAAACATTAGCTCTAGTTTACAACATTACATCAAAAGAAAATCACCTATTATAAATATTTTCAGAATATAGTAATATCTAAGTGTCCATGTCAAGCTTTTACCTATACTGCTATACACATATCGATTTAGTAAGATCAATTTAGTAAGCATTAGCTCTAGTATTCACATATCATCTCAGATGCTTTGGAATGTACGTACCTGACCCCTTTCCACTCTTTTTTAACTCATACCCAAAAGTGTTGTCGCGTATCTGCTTTATTTCTTAAAATATGGATCGGAACCGTACATTCCAAGGCATCGTTGATGATACTCGCAGATAAAGTATAGATGTATACTATGGCATGCATAACCGGACCAAAAATATGTTCATTTTCGTGATAAGATAGGTTTGTGGACAGGTATCAACAAAAGTTATCAACCTGAAAAGATTCTTCACCCCTAAAATTATACACAACATCTTTCTTCTTAACATCTGGTAGAACAGTCTTCTTCTCCCCACTACAGTGAAAGTAAACTTTGGGTGTTGATGGTATCCATTCATGGGTTGTGTATATTTCAAGAGAATTAAGTGTAACAACTGCTGATAACAAGAGCTCTGCAAACAAAAGGGAAACCATAAACTCAACAAACGTCACCAAATCGTTTCTGAATGTCCATATACATGATACATCAATCCTCAATTCATATCACATACAGAAACCAAATTTATACGACGAATTCAATTCGTTATTCAAATCGAAATCAAAAGGCTAACGTTGTAATGTGGTAATTACCTATGAGAATTACCTGGAAAACAGAAGGAGATAATAATAATAATAATCGAAACCCTAGAAATCCAACGACTCGCCATTGACGTGGTGAAACAAATCAATCAACCATTGAAATCGTTTTTAAGAGGATGATGATGTTACGAGATAAATTAGGGGAATGTCATTGAACATATCAAATGTTTGGATGCAATATGAAGTCACGTGACTGACACGTGATTGTTTGTAAGGGGACTCATGAAATGGAGGGAAAGTTAGTTATATGTTAGTTAGAGTGTGAGGTGTTATTCTCTTTCTAGCTTTTTTCTAGCACGAGGGCAATTCACTACAACTTACGATGAATGCCGGTTATGAATGAAAGCTTGAAGAAGTTTATAGATGAAGCTCTGATAACCGGCATCGCATATTCGATGAAAAACCATGAAAGAGACATTGAGGGGATTGAGTACTTAATGGATAGTCATTTGAGCCGAAATTTGATAATTTGTAGCATGAATATTGGATCAAGAGGCATGAATCTTAGAATTTTTTGGTGATTGTATTTGGTTATACAAATGCGATCAAATTATCTTCATTACATGATACATTGTTGGCAAAGGCACTCACTTGGCACCAAAAGTTCATGAGAATGGACATAGAAAAAAGACTCGGCCTAGCTTACACGATGATCCGATGTTAATGCAACAAATAATGTCTTTAACTCTTTGTATGTCACATGTTCAGCACATACTATATAATTTACCTAATATCCTATGTCAGTAAGGTATTGATAGAGTCTTGTGGATTTTTTGATAACGAATTCTTACGATTACTTAAAAAGAAAAGTTAATATATCGTTTGCCTTTGCCTTTTAAGGTGCAACGTTTGGGACATGTGATATCCGAGGGAGTGGCTACGAATCATTATAGGGTTGAAACCATGAAATAATGGACGATTCCCATAGATGTCAAACAACTAAGAGTATTTTTGGTCTAACTTGATATTACAAAAGGTTCACCGAGCAATTAGTAGAATGCGTGTAAGCTAGACAATAGAGGAAAAAATGGGTTCAAATGGATCGTGAAAACCCGATCTGTCATCAGCTGATGTTGAATGCTTTTAGCCCATCTTGGAATGGATTATTTTAGTTGTTTAAATAAGGTTGTGTATGGCCACATCATCATACGTGTATATTTAGGGTCACAATGAAATAGTAAATTAACTATTGTTTACTATTATAAAAGACAATAATTACCCATTATTTAAAAATCATCTCATTGTTTGTAAAGATAATTTGCTCACGGTGTCACCTAAGTCAAATCATACAACACAAGCCCATTTTACTGCATACTTGTTTTGACACGAACAAAACCATTTTACTCAAAACTTATGTTTACCTGTTACATGACCCCGCCCGCCTATTTGACCGACTTGTCTTTAATGTTACATGATGTAATGTTACATTAGTACATTAATCCATAATTAAGGGGTGGACAAACTTTATAATTGATTATTAGGTTTATATCAAGTCGAAGTCATATGAAAGTGCGAGGGTAAACCCTTTCAGCCATGTGTGTCAGTGTTATGATGATGTGTTAGTAGTGGTTGGACCCGTAACAGTCTTATATGTAAAAAAAGTCACGAGAGATAACTCTAGAAGCTAACCTATAATGGCATACAAAACGTTGCTACGTGGGAGAGCTCATATATGATGTAGTTAGAGGTTTACTGCTTTTAAGGTCGATGCTTGATGCAGGGAAGTTGATGCGTGTTGTTGGTTTTAGTGTCATTAAAACCATTTTAGTTTTGTTATATTTACTCATGATCAAAGATAAATGATCATTATCATTGTGACAAGTTAAAAAGTGCGGAAAATATATTTGTACAATACTATGATGTTTTGATTCAAATGTCGTGACGGTTCCATAACTATATAATTATAGTAGTTGGTTTATTTTACATATACTTTTATGTTACATAATCGAAACAAAAAAGATACACCCATTATTGTTTTCTTTTTGAATTAGCCGATCAAAGACTTGTAGGATGAAAAACACCGACAAAATACTTTAACCTTAAAGTGGTTTGGTAATCGATTCAAAGAGATTATCTTTAAAACGAAAAACTCACAAAATGATACAAAATCATGTGACCGAGCCGTGTTCACTTGCACACGAACTCAAAAGGGGGACACGAATTTGCGTGGATGTTATTTAGAGTACGAAAAATATACAAGTTTAGATGGGATTTGATTTTAGGTTTTATGTTTTTTTGACACGAGTTCACATATAATAAATTCAAATTGAGTTTGGATTGATTTTAGACATCATTGCGGATTTGATTGATTTACAACGCATTGGCGATAGATTTGGTAACGATGTCGAGTGATCAGTACATCGGCAACAAAATTTAAAGATCTATGGTGAACCACATCGAACATGCTTGAATAATTATTGAAAGAAAAATATAAAACAAATACTAAAAATTTGGTATGCACTTTTATAAATATAACCTTTATAAACAAATGGTATAAAGATTTATAAATGTTGAGATTTGTAAAAATGCTAATCAATATATACGGTCACTGACAAATTTCTGATTTTTTATGTTTTTATATGAGTGACACGTCTGCGTCACATCATCTTTTTTCCGGTTTCTTAAGTTTTATTTCTGTTTTACATGATGTTGTCTTGGTTTTTTCTTGTTTCTTTCTTTTTTTCATAAAAATGTTTTAAAGTGGGTGGTGGTACCCTTTCATTTTTGTTGAAATAAAAAAACTCGAGTCCGGGTACATGGTGTCCCACCCGACCCCCATTTTCCAAGCAATCCCTGGTTTTCTAGCCTTGACTCCGTCTCCCCTAATTACTAATATAAAATAATTAATAAATAATTACAAACGTTCAAATGTTAATTAATAAATTATAAGTTAATAACAGATACAAAATAATAGGACCTTTTAAGAAATATGAATGTTAAATTTTAACAGTTAGGTGATTTCCCCAAGAATAGTAACGATGCGAATTATTAGAGTTCGTAAGAAGTATGAATTTTATACATAACATAACAATTTTAAATAAAGATATTTTTTTTGTTAAAAGATCAAAGATTTTTATTGGTTTTATAAAGTTTTAGAATTAAATTTAAAATCTTTGAAGTTTAATAAGCTATCCAAATAGATATAACGTGTAAACTAAAACTTTTAACAATTATACGTGTAATAAAACAAACAGCTGGTCATAACAAATCATTTGAGAAAGTAGGTGGGATTTATATATTACTTTATAAGAAAAATGTTACGATACAAAACGTTTTTTCGTGCGAAGCGTAGGAAGTTATCACGCAAAATGAACGTTATAAGTGGAACTATAACGCAATTGTACAAAAATTAATTACCCAGAGATGGAATTGTCACGAAAATTTTGAATTATTACACAAAAAGGTACTCTTGCTGATAATTCTATCTCTGCGTGATAATTTCACGCGAGTGTAATTCTTGGTGCGTAATTATTACTTTGTTCTTGTGTAATTATCATTGTTATTGCGTGATAATTCCACCCCAAAACTTCGTATGTTTAGCACGAAAAAGACACTTTGTATAATAACCGCCCCCTACCTCATAAAATAATATTCAACTTTCAGGATTATTTTAATTAGGTTATTCATAAATTTTTTTGTCCCAAATAGGTCATTCATAATTTTTTTGCCCCAATCAAGCAATTCATTTTTTTTTCAATCAGGGCATTAAAGTTTAAGGAATTTTCAAATTAAGTCATTCATTAATTGCAAAAAAATAAATAAATAAAAATTTTGAAATATTAAAAAAACTAATAATATTTATAAAAAATAAATTATTAACAAAATGCCAATTATTTAGGAAAAAAAATAAGTAACCTAATTGAAACATTTTTAAATAGTGAACTATTTGATTTCAAGATTTGTATTATCCAAAGTTAAAGTAAATATAAACATCATTTTAGGTTTTATATAATTTATTTGTACAAACGCTAAAAAAGGTACAATTTTTTTAGTAAGACACATAAAATTATTAAACCACTTGTAACTTAAACAAAATGAGTTATAATATGTAAAGTTTTTAATTGGGCTTGACAAAAGCCAAATACTATTTAAAGATCAATGTACAAAATCATAAAACGAGCTAAATTAAGAATTAATGTTGTGTAGAAACATGATGAGAAGTAGATGCGTGTAAGTTGCTCACTCGTCGTTATAACAAAAGTTAAGTTTTTAAAAAACAAATCAAGATTATTATTTAAAAAAACCTTAAATATGGTTTATGATTTGCATTTTACTTAAAAGCATGACTTACGACAAAACGATCAAGAATTCGCTACATAGATGTTGTATGTGTAGCCACACCACTCCGTCTGCATAAACACATTCGCTATATCACGTATCGAACAAGTTGTTTAAAAAAACATTTTAAATTGCATTTGTTTCAAGACAAGCTTGTTTACCACACATCATATAAAACATAACAATAACACGTAAAAACATACAAATTCATATACGCAAGGTGCTAATTCATAGTGATATATTATAGAACACAAATTAATTGAAAAGATCCTAATTCATACACGTAAGTTTTTGTTAGAACCCTCTTTACCACGATATAAAATAGTAATCATGAGAATCACTTTAAATATATTCTGTAAATCTTTTTGAGATCTTTCCTATTATTATAATTATTTAAGAGATGTTACTTTATAGAAAAAGAAATATTAAGATATGAAACACACATAAACGTATACACCAACATAACGTATTGGGATCCAACATTAAACATTGGGTGTGTTTGGGATTGCTTATTAAAATAATTTTTAGTTTTTAAAATAGATAAAAAGTTAAAAACATCCCTTTAAAAATCACCAAAAATCAAAATTTATGACTTTTATTGTGAAATTTTTTGACTTTTCATCCGTTTTAAAAACCAAAAATTGTTTAAATAAGCAAATCCCAAACAGTCCCATTTATTCATATTCTAACAGTCAAACCTACTAAACGCTCATGAGTCCTTCAAGTAAGCTTCTTTGAATTCTTCGTAACGCCATTGATTTCAATTTTCAATACTGTTTCCATCTTTCCAACTGACAAACGCAAGAACACAAAAATCCCATTTCTTTTTCTTGACAAAAGGTAGTATTAATCGCCGATCGGTTGTTAGATTCTTGGTTTTTGTCGCTAATCAGCCGGCCGTGGTTGTTCAACTACTCAATTTTCATCAGTTTCTTACTTTTTTTCCATTGATTTCAACTAGATTTTGATCAGGGGATCACCATATTCATCTGATAGAAAAAGACCATCATTTATGTAGTTTGTTTCAGTCTTTCAGAGTCTCATGTATGTCCTCCACATGTTTGTCAAAATGCTCAAACCAAGTTTTGTTTTTTTTCTCTTCAGAATTCGGTTGTTTAAGTTTGATTATGTTGGTAATGTGTAGTTGTGGTATGGGTGATTTTTAGTTTTGGTTCTTGATGTTTTTAACTTATGATTAGACTGCTTGTGTTTGTGAGTTTTGTGATGTGTTTAATTGATTATCTGGTATTGATTTTTGTTTATGGATTTACAGGGAGCGAGTGGTTAATCGGGCTTCGTTTATGGATAATACGAAGTCGTATCAACAAAGACGAGGGAGCTTGATTCCTCTCTCACCAACACAAATGCTCTGGTCAAGTGAAAATGGTACATGTAATAAAGATGACAAAGACAAAGGTGTCAATGTGCAAGTTATTCTGCGTTGCAGGTCTGTTTCGAGTATCATTGTATTATCTTTTAGTTAACATAAATGAGAACCTCAGTTTGGACATGGAGCATTGGCAGACAAGCATGCCTAAATCTTTTCTAGTTTAAAATGGTAAAAAGTAACTTGTAAGATGCGTCAATATTGTTCAGTCGTTGTTTCATTGTAAACCTACCGTCTAACTTAATCAAAAGAGCTTAGGTATACTGAGACCAAGTAAAACGGGTGGTCAAACAGGTTGAAAGTCGGGTTCAACTCCTGCTGAAAAATGACCCGTTTTGGATGAACCCAACCTGCCCATCTAGATGCCTCTATTTTGCAATAGGTTGCCTTTATAATTTAAAAGCTTGTTATCACTGTGATTTTTCTCACTAATGTATGGTTTTCAGGCCATTTAGTGAAGATGATCTGAGGGCAAAAACACCTGCTGTGGTTACATGTAATGAGGATAAAAACGAAGTAATTGTTACCCAAAACATGGGTAATAAGCAGTCAGATAAAACCTTCAGTTTCGACAAGGTATGATTCTTAATTTATGTTCGTGTAAATATCTAAAGTTTGATGGACTTCCATTTGAATCCTGATCAAAGATATATTTGTTGTATAGGTGTTTGGTCCAGGCTCAAAACAAAAGGATTTGTATGTTCAAGTTGTTGCTCCAATTGTTAAAGAAGCTCTTGAGGGCTATAATTGGACCATTTTTGCTTACGGGCAAACGGGTACAGGAAAAACTTATACAATGGAAGGTGAAGGTGGAAAAACAAAGGTCTTACTCTTGCTAAAAAATACAACGCTTTACTTTTGAGGTCCAATACATCACAAGTTCGAATTTAATTCCGAATTTGCTTGAATTTAACACCATCTTTTCACATTCAGCCCTTCGTGTGTACCAGTTTTTCCTTTTCGTGTTTAAAGATCCAATATGAAATTTTTAGGTTACTATTTTGTCCTGTTGACTTAAAAGTCAAACTACAGCTTAAAGGTCCATTTCTGTAAAGTTGGCAAGATGGGCTGGTCTAACAGGTTGGGGTACGGGTCGAACCATATAATTTTTGGTACAGGTTGGGGAGACCCACATCCACTTTTTGTCTGATGTCAAGACTGTTTCATAAATTAATGTGTTAAGCATGATTGCAAAATCTATATCATTACAATAATAATATATGTTTTTGAATACAGCAAGTTAAGAGGTCATATGCATTGAAAAGACACTTTGGTGGATTCAAGCTGTTTGACATATTTTTTTGTAGCTAATTGACCTGTAGGAGATTTAACAGAACCCAAATCAACCCAATTATAAGCAAATGGATCAAAGTTGCTACCTGTAGCTGTGTCTCATCCAGTTTAACTTTATTACTTATAGTTTGTTTACAGAATGGAGAGTTTCATGAGGATGTTGGAGTTATTCCAAGAGCAATCGAGCAACTTTTCAACACTCTTGAAGCTCAACATGCAGACTACAGCATGAAAGTGACATACATAGAGCTCTATAACGAGGAAATAACAGATCTTTTGGCCCTGATGAAAAGTCCAAAAAGCCCATATCTTTGATGGAAGATGGGAAAGGTGCAGTTTTCATGAGAGGGTTGGAAGAGGAACTTGTATCCAGTGCAGATGAAATATACAAAATCTTGGAAAGGGGTTCTTTAAGAAAACACACAGCTGAAACACTTATTAATACACAAAGTAACCGATCACATTCATTATTTACCATCACAATTCAAATTAAGGAAAATACTTCAGACGGGGTAGAAATAATTAAATGTGGAAAGCTAAATCTGGTGGATCTTGCTGGTTCAGAAAACATATTACGTTCTGGTGCAAGGGAGGTATAAATAGTTCCATATACTAGATATGGAAATATTGGGTGGCTCGGTTGGGTTGAGTAACCAGTAAAGCTGGTAGTTTCTGAAATGGGTCAAATGGGTTTGGTTGGTGTGATGAAACATTTTTTGTCTCATTTTTTTTATAAAAAATTGGTGTGTCAATACTCATTATGATAGCAAAAACTATTTTATTTTACTAACAGTCTAATATTTTGAATCGAATGGTTTAGAAGGTTTTAAGAATTAAAAGTACACCTGGGCAACTTTTGACCCGTGTGAACAATCTGACCTTGTCTTTTAAGCTCTTTTCTTATCTTATCTAGTGATCCGTTAGAGAAACAAAACATAAATGTTTGTAAGTTAACATGTCGAATTGCGACCTCTACTCGATAGTAAAAGTGAGAGTTTTTTTACTTCATCTTAATGGCAGGGAAGAGCAAGGGAAGCTGGTGAGATCAACAAGAGCTTGCTTACACTTGGTCGTGTAATAAACGCACTGGTTGACCACTCTGGACATGTCCCATACAGGTGACAGTTTTTTACTACAAATATTAAAATATTAATTGTTGAATGCAATTTTTCGTTGAATTTGTTGTAAAAATAATACTTAAAAACATCAGGGACAGCAAGTTAACAAGGTTGTTAAGAGATTCATTAGGAGGAAAAACAAAAACATGCATAATAGCTACTGTGTCGCTTTCTATCCACTCTCTGGAAGAAACACAAAACACACTAGATTATGCATACAGGGCTAAAAGCATCAAGAATAGACCAGAGGTTAGTTTTATTTTTGTAATTTAAAATTTCGAGCACCTTTAATATGCCTTAATTTTCCATCTACTAAACACTTCAGGTTAATCATAAGGTGACAAAATCAGTAGTGGTTAAAGAACTCTACACTGAAATCGACTGTCTCAAGAAAGGTAAAAAAACATTTAATATCTGTGGGTTGTTGAGAATGTATAATCGCCTGCTTTTGTGTTCTTTTCTCTCATTAGAATTGCATGCTACAAGGGAGAAAAATGGCGTATGCATACCACATGATCGTTACCTAAGGGAAGAAGCTGCCAAGAAGGTTTACCTCCATATTAATTTTTTTAATTTCCATAATAAGGCTCTATTGTTTGGATCCAAACGTAATATAATGAAATATTTCCATTATTTGACTTTATAAATAGTTTAAATGTGTAATGGAAGTGTCTTACTAGAACTCAAATATCAAAGTTGCCTTAAATAGTAAAGTTAGGAAATTGTTTTAGATCAGAATAAGAATCAGAATTATCAATAATCTGTATTGATGACAAGTGCAAAGAAGTAAATGTAACTTGAAAATTTGCTGAAGCGCATTTGTGTATAATATTAACTTTGTCACCATTTTCTTGTAGGAAATGACCGAGAAATTAGAGTTAAAAAGTAAGGTAAACATCCCAATTTATGAGTATCATCCATTCCTTCTTATCATACTATTAAACACTGAGAAATTGCTTTTTGATAGGAACTACTGAATCTTCAAGAACTCTTCCTTCATCAGCAAAAGTTGACTATAGAACTAAGTCAAAGGCTTGAAAACACCGAGGTTAGACTGTTTTTGTTCTCAATTTGGTAATAGTTATCTAAAGTATTTATCTGATGTGGTTCACTTAACTTCAGAGAGAACTCCAGGAAAGCAAGAAAGATGTATCCAGGCTAAAAGATAAATTAGAACAGGCGAATGAGATGAAAAAAGAGAAGGAATATCTTATACGTAATCTTCTTGGAGCAGGTGAGCTTAGTTAATATTATATTTTGGAGGTGGAAATGTTGACGCCTATACTTATGAATGAGTTGATTTGGATTCTGTGTTCATCCCTTATGGCTCAAATATAAAAATTTGCTAAAGGGAAACTAATTAGATGGTCCAACAAGTCGAAAGTCAATTAAAGTGCTTGTGCGTGCTTACGGCCTCTTAAATGTTTTTATTTATAATAACTGATTACTATTATAATAATGTAGTTTTTGAAATCATATTTAACCTCAGATTAGTTATTTATAAAAATGAACCAAAATCTTACTAAAGACAATCCGCTTCAACCTGAAACCATTTTGACACCCTATGCCGTGGCTGACCCACCCATTTTGCCACTTCTATTATCTTTCATAACAAGTAACTTTCGAATTTACTGACAATTTTAATATTATTTAGAAAAAACACTCACTGAAAGAGTGGCTGAGCTTCATAGCGAGCTTGAAAATGCAACGTCAGAGGTATCCAGCTTGTTCGCGAAAATTGGTTTGTATCAACTTTCTTTTTTCTTAAAAAAATAGCCCTTTTTACATGTTTAATTTAAGAACTTGAAGTGATATTGCTTCATATTTTTTGTGTGATAGAGCATAAGAATCACATAGAGGAAGGAAATAAAATGCTAGTCCAGAGCTTTCAGACACTATTAGCTCAACATCTTGAAGTTCTTCACAAGATTATTGTTTCTTCTGTAGCACACCAAGAGAAACAATTAAATGCAATTGAAGAACACATGAAGTCATTCATAACTGAACAAGATACGGTAAACTATAAAACATAGTTATCTAACTTGTGTAATATTTCAGATTCAGATTCAGGAATGGTCTTTGTCTGTTATGGGTCAAATGGTAAAGGCAAAAAAAAGAGCCAAAAGGAACCAGGTCTATAATTCGTTCCAAAGTATTATATTCCAAACGTTGGGCAACTATTGAAAATTTGAAATGATACATTTTTTCAATCACATTGAACACAGTCAAAAACTTTTGAAACCTCGAATGCATACCCTGGCTTCCATGTAGCTTTGCACATGCTTATGTAAGCACTTTAGAGACACGTCTCTGTCTTCAATCAAAATAAAATTTACAAACTGGGATTATTCAATTTATGTTTGGGTAGGCTAATGAAGAACTTCAGATGCGGGTAAGAAAGATTAAGGATGTATTTACTGGCGGAATTGAATCTCTGGCTGAACTGGCTACAGAATTCAGTGGACATTCAGAGACGGCATTTGGCAATGTAAATTCTGAAGTTGTTGAGCATTCTTCTGCCCTTACAGAAGTAAGCAGGCTGAATCTTGTTCAATGTTGCAGCAGATTTACTTAATGGTTAGAAAAATAATGGACTTAATATTTTATAATGTTTTTATGTTGCTATGCAGCTTATTAGAGAAGCTTCAGTCAAAGTTGGCGACATACTTAATGATTTGCACGGTAACCTTAACGAACAAGAGAAAAGTATAGCTTCATTTTGGCAACAGCAGCATAAGGTAAATGAAATGTCTAATCTTCCTTTGACTGTGGCATTATGGCAAACATGGATAAAAAAATAGTGCAATCGGTATTTTTGATCTGTTTAATCAAATGTTGGTGGCTTTGAGTTATATTTTATGTTCAACAGGTCAAAAATCCACACAAAAATTCCTAAGTTTATTTTTTCATAAAGATTAGATTATAAATTTATCCTGAACCCATTTTGACGTGTTACCCCATTCACATAGTATGCCCTTATTTAAGATGACAATGGGCTAATGGGCTTTGTTAGGTAACATTAGCTTAATTTTTTTTTACCAAAAAGAGATGTTGCAATCAATATATTGTAATCATGCTGATGAACGGAGTACTAGCTACTAGTCAGATCAGGTAAAAAAAAATACTTGTGTCACATCGCACTGATGTTTTTGTTTCTATCTTTTTTCTTTTGTTTTGGTAACCAGAGCCAGTCGAGAGCATATCAGACAACTCAATCTGCATCTAGTGTTACAGTGAATTTCTTCAAGACTCTAAGCAAGGACATTTTCGTTGTGATTCAGCTGGTGGAAGAAGCACGAACTACATATGACCAGAAACTAAGTGAATTTAAGAAAAAGTTTGAGGTTTTCCGATTCCATTACATAAAAAAGTTCTCAGATTTCATCTTTATGCTCTATGCAAATTATAACCTTCTTAAAATTTCTTCATAGGACTATGCTGATGGTGAAGACAAACAACTACTAGACAAAATGGCAGAACTTTTAGCAAATTCAAATGCTAAAAAGAAACAGATGGTGATCAACTTTTTCCCTTAGTTTTGTGATTTTTCTTGATGCCTTAACACACACAAGGTTGACTATATATGGCAATTCCGACCCAATTTACTTATAAATTAGTTGATTTGGATTGTATTTTATAAACAGGTCAAATTAAAAAATTTAGCTAGAAGGTGAACGGGTCAAAGGGGTTAAAAGTAGCCTCTATTTAATGCATATATCCTCCATAATCATTCTATATAAGAAATTTGATTAATTTCAATAATATTGTGTTTATAATCATAACTAATGCATTGATTGACTTGTTTCAACACGTACTATATTTGATGAACACTAGTTCACCTGTTACCCAACCCGCCCAATCTGTTGTTTTTCACCTTTATTACTGTTTTTTACAAATGAATTAATAGATTTGCTATTTTTAATAGGTTCAAACAGTAGTAGATGATATTAGTAGCTATATTGGCAGCAAAACCTACATGCTACAAAACAAAATGTCAAACATGCATGCTCTCACTTCCTCCACAGAAGATGAATTTACAAGTTTCTTGGGAAAAACAAAGAAACATTATATTGAGGATGAAAGCACGATCCAAAATGGGAAAAGTGATTTGACATCCATGCTCCAAAACTGGTAAAAAAGCTCTCATAATAACCAAATTTATTAGATATATTTAACTTATTAATATTCTTTTTACTTCAAATGAAAAGGAAAACCAAGGCAAGAATGGGTGATCAACAGTGGAGGCAAGTCCAAGAATCCCTAAGCAGATTACAGAAAAGGCATATAGAATCTGTGGATTCCAAAATCAAGTAAGTTTTATAAGGTTACTTGTTTTACTTTTGAGAATAACTCAGGCATTTGTATTTGACTGATTTTGGCAAATTTTAAATCATTATCTCTCTGGTTGTTTAATCTGTTGGAGAGATAACTGTAGTAGTTGAAAGAAAATTTAAAAGCAAAAAATTATGTACAAGTTTTGACTTTATTTGTTTGATCTGGGCAGGCAAACTGATTGTAACTTGTGTCTAAAGTGGTCTCTTTTATCCAGTCTTTAATTGTTTTGAACATGTTTTTTAATGCAGGGATGCCCTTGAAACCAACCAAAGGGTTTACACTAGATTTTCATCCATGGCTTCATCAATGCTTGAACAAGTAGATATTGCACATAGTGGATCTCTCACATCCATTGAATGTAAGATATGTTAATCCAAAAATATATAAAAGGTGTAAAAGAAACCATTCTGGGTTGCCTGATTTTAACTGCAACATTCCAATGCAAAATTTCAAGTTCAAATTATCCAGCTTTCCTGCAATGGTTACAATAAAATACTAGAGGTAGAAAACAACGGGTTGGGTAATGGGCCAAAACTATGTGTGGGCCGACATGTGAGGTCAGACCATCACTTTTTTGTCTTTTTTTTCTGTAAATAGTTACCGTGAATGTGACAAGAAAACTATATTGTTAAAATAACGATGTGCTTTCTATACACATATAACAAGATAGGACACTCTAAACATTTGAATTACATCTTTAGTGAATTTTAACCCATTTAATCCATTTGGCTCGTTCCATTTTCAGTCAATTCTCTATACCTTTTTTTGCCTTATATAAATCAAAGACAACCCAAACTCACATGTTGGTATTGATTTTGGCCTACAAATTTATTCTCTAATTTTTTTAATGTGTTTACTCGTTTGGCTAATGATAACAAATACAAAAAAGAAATTCTATTTAACTACTTGATCTGTCCAGTGTTGATATTTTTAAAGGGAAGACAAATTAAAAAGGGTTCTATTATCTTTGCTAAAAGCATTATTATTTCCATCTTTAATCCATGTTAAATGTTTTCATATATTTTTTATTTTGCAGACCTATTGAGAGTTAACCATGAAGAAAATGAGGGGGTAAATTCCCTAACTAGAATTTCTCGTGATGCTATGAACGATATGGAGACTGCTCATTCTAACAAAATAACGGAGATCACAAAAGATGCTGAAAAGTGCTTGATAAATGAATACATGGTAGTAAAATGTTGAAAACTGCAGTTTTTATTTAGTTAAAGTCTATTTTAGGTAACCAAGTTCTTTATGCCAGAAAAGACAACTAAAGTTCCAAAATCCTTTAACTTAAGTTGATCTAGTCCGATTACCGTCAAAATGATGACATGGAGGTTGAGTCGAGAACTTTGTCCTTATTGACTTTTTTTCTTTCTAATGTGGTTTCTGGAAACCGGTTAACTCAAAAGATGAACTTAAATTGACCATTTGGAACTTTGATGGTTATCTGAAATAGAAAATTGACGAAACAGGTTACATTTTTATGTACTTTGCATGAAATATAATTCTATGTTGCACCTCTTTGCAAACAGGTGGATGATTCTGTTTGCTCAACACCAAATTTCGATGAATTATCGAACAAATCCAACACAGAAGAACTCAAGACTCCACCATTTGAGGTTTTGTTGGATTCATTTAGAAAAGCTCAATTAGGAAAGCAAGAAAATGGTGATATAAAAGCAGTTCATATTGGAACCACTAATGGAGGCTAAAGATCTTTAGGTGCAATGATCCTTCTTTCTTCTGTTTATATATTATGGGTTATTGGTTAGAAGCTACTTCAAGAACACAAACATAACAAGATCTTGATCTTGATATGATATGGACATATTTAATGTTAGTTATGTAACTATATATAATATATTGGATAAAGAGGATCACTTCTGCTATAAATGTTCTGAAATGTATGTTTAAACATGCGTTGCATTTTATCTCGAAATTTGGAAATAGTTAAAATGTAAATTTTTACACGCTTCTGCTCTTTGGTTGTAAATCAATTTAGAGTATTAATTCGTAAAGATAGTAAAACAAAGAAAAAAAATTGGGTTAAATCGTCTGTGTTTGTGCCAACGCTCAAATACCATTGTCATATTCACTTATGTGTCTGACACGATTGTCTGGGTCTTATAAACTTTTTACGTTTGGATGTGATCGACTAAACTGCAAACATGACCTTTTTAGCACCCTTAAACAATATTAATAAATATCATCGTTAATAAATTAATTTAAAAGTTCAATATATATCTTTATATTTCCAGCCATGATATATATCCATTGAAGGCCTAACTTGCTAGTAGTTATGTCACCTCCAATTTAGAGGTTCAAAACTATTAGTATAGATTGTAGACAAACAAAATGGTCATATAATTTTGGCTATATTATCCCCTCTAGAGCTTTCCAATACATTATCTACAAACTTCATTGATCATATGTAGTTATACCAAGTTATTGTCTTAAAACCCGAGGGACGCTACTAAAACGAGAAGCGAGTAAGATACTTGATACTTCACTTAAAACGAAGTGTTAAACGATACTTAAAACATTGCACTTTTTGCATGTATGAAGCAATTAGCATTCAACCTAACCTTACTTTTTGTTGAGCTATACTAGAAGTTGCGAAAGGGGTTCGATAGGCAAGGGTTGAGGGTGCAACGCCTTGTTTGCAGGGTCCTCAACTTCTCAAGTGAAACAATCTTGGTTTATGAGGGCTAGGAATCAGGTTATTTTTAGAATGAGCGCGCCAGATTAACCCCTAGTTTGACACATTTTATGTAACAAAATTGATATTTATTAGTAAACTCTATACTTAGCTGTGGACATGGGTCGATTACATCAATCGAGTTGATCACATATATACATGTATTCTGTATTTCTATATAATTTTTATGTTGTTTATACTACCATAGACGTATTGTCACCGTTTTCTTAGCAAAATTCCTTAAAAAAATATGCATACAATTATAACCAATATTAGGTGATGCAGTAAATCTAAAAGGTTGTTGTTTTGTGCCTGGCATCTTTTCATTGCGTGTTTATAAATTTATTTTTTATACATTATGTAATACATTATATAAAAAAAAATAAAAAAATAATAATGTATGACATAAAACTAGAAAAAAGTTGTTGTTTTGTGCCTGTCATCTTTTAATTAAGTGTTTATAAATCTATCTATTTATACATTATGTAATACATTATATAATTGAAAATAAAAAGATTAAAAAATTAATGTATGCCATTAAACTAGTAGACAATGAGACTAACTTCTGAACCCAACATGCAATTCGGTCTCTCATTGGGTTCACAATTCAACAGATTTAAGCCCATAACATGTTGCATTTGATCGGCCACTCTACATGTTTTATATATATAAAAAAAAAACAGGTTACTCAGAGTGACTTTTTATAAAAAATGAATATGTTCTTTGAGAAGAGACAAAGAAACATATAATATAAATATAGTAAAAGAAAATTGTAACATGATAAAGTTTTGGTTGGTAAAAAGAAATGCAGTTTACTGTAAAATATATGAAAATCCAATTACATATTCATATATAAAAATAGCATCAATGATTTGTTACAATTTTAATCCGGTTTTGTTGTTAAATTGCAATAAATCGGTTCATAACAAAATAATATAGAAAACATAATTTGTTACCTAACAAAGCCAAGCCTTGTATTTCTCGTGTAATCCATATGTTTCCTACGCTAAAATTTCATCCTTCTCATGACAATATCAGTTGTGATTTTGATTCTATAGAACATCTAACACCTACCGTAACTTTATTCTTCTCACTATAAGATTAATTATAGTTTTGATTTGGTTCTTTTGTTTTAATTTCTACAAAACTGACTTATAAGAAAATAGAATAATATATATAGAAGCATATTTGTTACTAGTCGTGACTTGTGTATTAAACTCTAAAGCCCTGTTATCATGTAAATCGGTTTTGTGATTCTTTTAAATATTGTACAAACCAATAAGAACTTGGATAAAATAAATGGTCGATACTTTGAACTAGGTGACAAAACGGATAAGTTTTCCTATCGAGCCCATGAGTACGGGATATTATTTGTTGGTACATAGAACTCGACGTGACATAGTTTTCCCTAACTCGACGTTGTAACTCTTCTTTATAAATTATTATTATATGAACCCATCATGTGTACTCATGCCATTTATTTGAATATTGATTTTTGACACTTGTATATGGAAGAATGGTCCAGCTTTGATCGTTAGTGCCCTTCTTGGTTCTTATGCATAAGAAGAAGAATGAGGTGAGTTGTGAATGTCATGGGTTATGGGTTTGTAGGTCCAAAAGGTAAACTTTCATGGTGCCATAAGTTTAAAGGCGTGTTCTTTGGACCTTATTAACTGGAAAACCTAATTACAACATGAACGTTATATGCAACTCAAGTTGAAATGTAGCCTAAATCCTATAAACAGTGGAAGATTAATATAACATCAACTACATAATCTAGACTGTTACTTATTTGACAAATCACTCAAACTAAAAATGTGATTGTTGCCCTTTAAACATATGTGTCCAAATAAAGTCAGAAAAACATTACTGGAACCGAAAACAATATTAAAACGGACAAAACAACCATCAGAACTACTAACATGAGCTAGACCAACGAATCACTTCAACGTAGAAAGAAAACATAGCTCTTTTTTTTTAAGGAAACATGAGTTTCCTTACTATATATAAGAAATATGTATGTAACAACCTTTAACTTTAGAAATGTGTACGTGTTTTAAGCATCTTTTATTTAAATGTTATATGCTAAAGTTCTAATTCCATCATTAATTACTACTGGTCTATAGATGAAATCCCTGATTAGTAACCATGCTAGAGCCTTTCAGTATTAGATAAATAAAAACAAAAAGTTACGTGTTAATTACTATTGAGAGGTGATGTGTATATAATATAGAACATAAAGTTTGATCAACTTTTCAATTCGGGTACAAAACATATCCTACAAGTACTTTTTATTTTTATACTCTAATATAAGAGTAACTTGAGATGACATGTGGCAGCATCACAATCATCCTCACCAAAATTTTCCCGTCTCTCTCTCATATTAAATAATTACCTTAATTATTAATAATATTATTTAATACTTTTTTAGATGTAATAAATTAAGAAAGAAATCTATTCATTAATGTTATTTCTAAATAAATAACTTTTTATAAATAATAATTTTTTCTAAAGCATAAATCTTTTTTTAAAAATACGAAATATTTTAAAAAGTCAATTTTTTAAAAACCAAAAATAATCAAATTTAGGAGTTATAATAGGAAATTTTTTAAAAATGATATTACGGTTTGTTTTAGAACAAAATGTTTATTTTTTTGAAAAAAAAATTTAAAAACAAAACTTTAAAAAGGTTGATATCACTGTTTTATTATTTGTAGTCTTTTCTCATATGTAATTTCAGTCATATCGTATCGTTGAATATCATTTTATAATTATTAATTTTTATTATATTAATTATTTATTTATTCAACCCGTGTAATACACGAGTTACTAAATCTAGTACTCTAATATAAGAGTAACTTGAGATGACATGTGACAGCACCACAATCATCCTCACCAAAATTTTCCCGCCTCTCTCTCATATTAAATAATTACCTTAATTATTAATAATATTATTAATACTTTTTTAGATTTAATAAATTAAGAAAGAAATCTATTCATTAATATTATTTCTAAATAAATAATATTTCTAAATAAATAAAATAATAATTTTTCTAAAGCATAAAACTTTTTTAAAAATATGAAATATTTTAAATTGGTATTCTTAAAAAGTTAATTTTTAAAAACCAAAAATAATCAAATTTAGGAGTTATAATAATAAAATTTTTAAAAATGATATTTTTATACGGTTTCTTTTAGAACAAAATGTTTATTTTTTTGGAAAAAAATTTAAAAATAAAATTTTAAAAAATTGAAATCACTGTTTTTTATTTATAATCATTTCTTATATGTAATTTCAGTCATATCATATCTTTAAATATCATTTTATAATTATTAATTTTTGTTATTAATATTTTATTTATTCAACCCTTGTAATACACTGGTTTACTAAATCTAGTATATATTAAGTAATTATCTTAAGCGAATTTGATGTATTAACTTTAGGAATTTTAGAAAAGTCGAAAACACTTATTTTTATCCTTTGATGGAGAAATTGGTTACATACTACCCATCATTCATAGACTATAGTAATGGTTTTGTTATGGATGTAATCTAGCTAGTTTGATTATCGTTTATGATGGAAAACTTCAAAATATTTTTGGTATAACATAAAAGGTATCATTTTTAAAAACACATCGAAGAACTTACTTTTTTAGAATTTAAATCCGAAAACATTCGCTCAATAATAGATTCTAACATCATAGCAGATCTAAAAATATTTATTAATAAAAGCTGAAAACAAGAATAGTAAAATCAGATCATGACTATTAAAATTGTAACAAAATTGATTTTTTTTGTTGCAACCCTGAAGTCAAGACAAACACTTTTATATTTGGGTTGAAGTCGGTCTTGACAAACTATTTTCTTATTTTCCGGACATATTATGTTACTTTATTTCAGTCCATAAAATTCAAGACCATAAATTAACATTAGGTTGGTAGCCTTGACTGATAGTTACATTATAAATAAGGATGAGAAAACCCGCTAGATGTCCAATTGTTTATGAAGAACCCGAGTTAAAAAAAACTATAAATATTAAAATGTATAAAAACATACTAGTTTAGATCGGTTACTATCATATACGTCTACTAGCGATGACAACTATTAAAAAATTGAAGTTTGACCAAATCAAAAGTCCAAACTCTTTGACAACGATCATTCTAGAAACACGGATTAGCCACGTAAATAATCAGCTAATTGTGGCTATAAACATGGATTACTATCCAAACAAAGTCAATAAAAATTCAAAATTCAACCACGACCCACAAAAGTCAACACCAACCCCAATCAACAACGATTATAATATTCAAGAAACCAAAAGATTATTATTGTTATTATTCACTTCAACACTCCAATTCAATTTCGATGAAAAGTGAAATCTAAACCCTAATCTTAAACCCCATCAGCCTCCTATAATCTTCAAGATCCCAATCGACAACGATCGTCTGTCAAAAGACTCCGAAACCTTTGTTTTCTTCATCTGATCCATAAACAATCTCTGTCACAAAGTCATATTCTTTATGGGTTTTACAGCTAAGGATGTTCTTGAAAGTGGACAAATAAATGAGAGTTCTAGATGAACCAAAAGGCAGGTTCACGGTATGTACTTCAAGAACACATCTCCATATTCTCTGAATTCCATTAAAGATCATTGTTTTCTTGTCTTTTGACTCAAATTAGGGCTTTTTTGGCAATTTTGACCCATACCCATTTCACCCCTTTTGTATTTCTTGACATTAATGGTGTCTACGTCCTTTAATTCCCGTGGGTATTATATAATTTCAAGAATCTTGGTCGCTGGGTTAGAACATAGGCACAAATTTGAGCTGAGGTTGACTTTAGGTTTGATTCTTGATCTTTATTTGATGAATATGACGTTTGCTGGCTCTTTTGGATGAAAGATTTTTGTGTAGTATGTAAGTTATTGAATTGGTGCTGGTTTGAGGGTTATATGGTTTGTTGTTGATGAATATTTTGGATGATATATGTGCAAAATTTATGTCGGGTAATAGTTACTTAGATATGGTCAAACCCTGTTGGAAAGGGAGACTAGGAGGGGTGCAAAATGGAAGAACAAATGGGTTGTTGTGGTATAAGGATTTGGGGAGTCATGTAAGTGGAGAGTTTTCCATGGCGGTTGTTCAAGCAAACAATTTGTTGGAGGATCAAAGCCAGGTTGAATCGGGTCAATTGAGCTCGTCAAGAAATGGGCTTTATGGGACGTTTATCGGTGTCTATGATGGACATGGTGGGCCGGAAGCATCAAGATTTGTGAATGAAAAACTTTTCTTCAATCTTAAGAGTACGTTACCCGTCCTTTATACATGAATTCCTTATATTTTGATTAAGAATGATCATGTATGAATTTTTTGAATGTTGCTGTTGATCATTTACATTCTTAAATTGTTTATGATTATGGTTTTTTGATTATGTACTTTTGAAGATTTTGACATATAAAAGGCTAAAAGCTAGTCATGGTTAGAATAACAATCTACACAAGTTGTTAACAAGTTCAAACGATTGATGCATTGTATTGTATTCCCTTAGAAACTGATTTCTGATTTTGAATTTGTAGAATTTGCATCTCAAGATGAGGAAATGTCGGCGGATGTCATTAGAAAATCTTTCCTGAAAACTGAGGAGGAATTTATCTCTCTCGTTAGAGATCAATGGTGTACGTGCCCACAGATTGCCTCAGTGGGCACATGTTGTTTAGCGGGCGTTATCTGTAACGGGTTAATATACATTGCAAACGCTGGGGATTCACGGGTGGTCTTGGGGAGAGTAGAGAGAGGTGGTAGAGGAATCTCGGCCATTCAATTATCTGAAGAACACAATGTAAATTTTGAGCCCATACGAGATGAACTTCGGGCCTTACATCCCGAGGATCCAAGAATCGTGGTTATGAAACATAATGTTTGGCGTGTTAAAGGACTAATTCAGGTATAATTGCTGATTCTTTTGAATTGATTTCATATAGAGGTAGCAAAAAGGGGTAATTGGTTAATGGGGTTGGATACAGTTGATCCAAAACACTTTTTGCCTAGAATTTTCATATAAAAAGTGAAGCGTTTCAAATAAGTTTACAAAAAGTTGGTTAACTCATAACACCTTGTCCAGAAAAAAAAAAATTCATATAAACAATGACAGTGTTAAATATGTTTAGAAAGCCATATATTATTTCAACATTAGTTTAACTTTTAGAATAACATGAGTTATGAGGTTTATTGCTTAAAAAATAAACACTTTGGCCAACTTTCTACCTACCCATTTGACATGTTTCGTTTTTAGCTACTTTTTACATGTTGGAGATTAACAACAATCAATGTTAATCTAGTAAATGGGCCGAAATTGCCACATTCTAATTTATTTTATCTGTAATGGAAGTGATTTGATTGTATTCATGTGTTTTTAGGTCTCAAGATCCATAGGTGATGCGTATTTAAAAAGTCCTGAGTTCAATAGACCGCCGCTTTTGCCAAAGTTTAGGCTCCCACAACCGTTTTCTAAGCAAATTCTTAGTCCCGAGCCTTCAATCTTCGTACATGAAATAAACACGAAGGATGAGTTTCTAATATTTGCATCTGATGGCCTATGGGAGCATCTTAGCAATGAAGAAGCTGTTAGTATTGTTCATAATTACCCACGTAATGTAAGTTTATAATCCCTTTGCCTTCTTTCGCTCTCTATAATTTATTTAGCTTTTTTATGTTGAATTAAATACTTAAGTTTTATGATCCTTATGGATTGACCATGACCTGCATTATTCTGAAAAATTAAAGAAAACAAAAACATAACAGAAGGCTAAAATGGGTGGGTTGGGTAAAGGGTCCAAACGACGTATTTACTCTTCTTTACTTCTTTATTTAAACGGGCCGACCTTGTTTATGAAACATGTTAGACGGGTCAACCCATTTAGACATAACCCTAGCCCTAGGGCCCGTAAAGCTCTTTCTAAGTTACTTCTATCACAACATGTAGGGCCTTATACTTCTTGTGACGTGTGACCCACTCTGCACTAACTCAACTAATTCTTAAATTTCTGTTTTGGTTCTTTTGTTTGCAGGGGATTGCAAGGAGACTGGTGAAGGCTGCACTTCATGTAGCAGCGAAAAAACGAGAAATGAGATATTCAGATTTAAAGAAAATTGAAAGAGGCGTGAGGAGACATTTCCATGATGATATTACAGTTGTGGTTGTTTTCCTCGACCCGTCTTTAATGAATTTTAACTCAAGTTTCTCTATAAAAGGAGGCGTTGGTCTACCCGCCCCCAACAAGTTCTGCATCTAGTTTTGATGTTCTTCAGGTTTGTTTAATATGAGAAGAATTGAATCCATTTGATCAACTTTTATGCAAGTGTGTTTATCAGTTTATGCCTCTTCAAAGGGGCAATTTCTATTCATATATGTATAAAAATCCTATTTGGATTGCATTTTAGTTGTAATAAGTTTAGTTGTTTACAGTGTATTCATTTGTTTGCAACAGAATCACTGCTCTAATAATAGTATTGTTGTTGTTGAATTGGTTTGACTTGTTATCTAACATATTGTCTTTGCTATCTAACTTCGTAAACCACATCTAAACGGTCAACCGGTTGTAAACAAGATGAAATAAAGTTCTGAAAAGGGTTAAACTGACTTTTGTTGAACTAGTTAGATGGTTTAACATGTCTAGATGTTACCTAAGAATTGATCATTTTATGTTAGGTTCTCGATAATTGTTTCGAATTTCAAACTAGTCTGTACGATAAACAATTCTCGAGTCAGACAAATCAAATAAACTAACAGGCTAAAGCTCGGGCCTCACTTTATATGTCTAGTCTCTCTTCAACTATATTGTATAGTTGTATCGTACAACATAGTGTGTAACATAGTTTTTATTTTCCTCTTTTTCTAGAACGACGTGCAACATTGTCTTGTGGGAGAGACGTACGCATTGTAATCATTAAAAAATGTATAAAAAGAAAAGGATAAACAAGTCCTATATGTGCTTTTTTTAAAGTAATTTTTTTTTATAGAGGTGCGTCACTATCAATTTTTTGTTTCAACACTAGATATTAGGTGGTCAGATTGGTTCAAATGAATAATTTAACGTGTCTTATTATTTTTTTATGTTATCAACTAATATATGTTTAAGTTTCATAACAGATCAGCACATGGTTTTTTCATGCGCTGCTTCACATAGCCCATGTTACCCATGCATGTTATTTATTTAGTTTTCATTATTTATTTCTCTCTGTGTTAATGAAGTAGTGACTATGTAGGTAGTTAATTTCATTGTAGCATTTAAAAAGGCTTTTGCTTGTTATGAAACGAAGGAAGAAAATTGGTTAAGTCTTGTTTCTCTCTATTCTTTCTTTGGAGTCTAACCCGCTTAAAGGGTCCTATCATTTGAGAGATTGACTATGTCGAATCGGTCTATAACATCAACAAACCCTTTTCAAATTTTGTAGTTTTTTTTTTAAAAAGTCTCTCAAATCTGACCGCCATGAATCAATCATTTCATGTACAGATGAATTAAATAAGTTGAACTTTTGATTTCTCAAATCAACAAGTTTATACGTCCTTGCATATCCAAATACAAAATGTTACAAAATAAGTTAGATATGTTTAGTTTAAGCTTAATATTACTTAAAAGATTGCTGAAATTATATAATGATTATAAAGACATATTTTATAAATTTTTTTTTTTAAGTTTATAGAAATGGTCTAATGAATAAGTGGTTAAAGATTAAACAAGTACTCAAAGTAAAAATATTTACTTTAACATGCATAAGTTTTAATATAAAATATCATTGTATATCTTATTTTCTTATAAAGTGAACAAATTAACCTGTAAACTTGACTAGTTAACTCTGATCTAACCTGAGAAAACCGAATCCATCAAATAAAACCCAACGAGACAACCTAATAAATTTAATGTTAGTTTTGTGTCGCGTCAAATATAAGTGTTAAAAAGATAGAATTAATTTATACGTAAGTGTTTAAGCCTCACTTTGAATAAAATTCTTAAAGTTGAGTCGAAATATTTTCTCAGTAATGAGTTTTCCTTTGAAGAGGTTGAGGGTACGATCCCAATTAAAAAACGATTAGATAAGCTTGATTAAAATAACACCTATCATTCGACTCAGGTTCGTACATTTTCCGTTCAAAAAGGGGCCAAAGTAATCAATTTCTAATTCTTTGATAAACACACATCACTACTCTAGCAAATAGCACCCCTCTGCATCCCTTTCATCTGAACCCCAAACCAGTGTGCATCTCACATTCACCCACACATCTACTCCATACAAACATACTTGGTATTATAGCCATGAAATTAGCTTCAATAGTTCAAAATGGGATGCAACCCCCGGTCAAAATCGACTTGGGGTTCTTTAGGTTTACTCCAATTTCAACTTCTAATCAATATCCCAAATGGGTCAATCTTCAATTCACGAATTCCTCCAATCTTTCAGGTAGCGTTACAGTTTGAATATCGGTGTTGATGGACTGATTTCTGATGATGGTAAGCTAGTAATTAGTTAATTCGATGAAAAAAATTCGACTGCAGGTGTTTGTAGAAAGCGTTGGATGCAAAAATTACGGATTGTTCGTGCAAAAGGAGTTGAACAAGAAGAAGAATTTGTTTCTTCAGGTGAAAAAAATGAATCTTTAAGTTTGATATTTCATGTAGGTAATTGTTTGTAAGCAGGAATCGGTGTATGCAGTATCACTGATTTAGGGGTGCTTGATATGATTATAGGAATTTAGAATAATATAATTAGATTATCAGTCTATTGAAGCAGCCTCTGTATCTTATGGAAGTTTGAGCTCATCTCACGTCTCCTGACCCTTTTGCCCTATTCTTATGAGTGAGATCTTGATGGGTTTGTTTGTTGGTTCTTTAAAATTAGATAATCAGTTAAGCAGTAGATTAAAGATAGTGAGAAGTTGGTAATATTGCATTCATCTCAACAGTGGGTACTTAGAGCAACTTTTCAATGCATAGTGTGAATATTTTGACATTAGATGATCAGGAAGTTGAATGGTTACTAATCTTACTGAAATAATCAAAGCTAAGTATTATGACTACAGTTTACATTCATATCCACACTCTGCTTCGTTCGTGCAGAAAGTAGCCATACAAGTTGTTTTAAACTTTAAACTTTAAATCAAAGTCAAGTAACAACTATATGGAAAGTAATTAATCACTAGACTAACCTTGCAGGATAAATCTTGTTTAGACTTTGTGTTTTGGCTTGGCTTTTAGAAGTAATAAGTATCTCGTCTCAAGACTAATCAGTTATGAATACGTGCTTCCAATTGTATAGTATCCTGGATCTGCCACTGAAACAGATGGAAATTTAAAAAAAGTGGGTCAACAAAGATATAATTGTTTCTTCTCGGTATTTCTTCATCAGAGGAGTGTAAAAAAGAATCTATTCTGAATCCCTATTTATAGAAAATTTGGCCAGAGGGAGGCTCAATGGACCCCCCCTTGCCAGTACTCTCGTGCATAGTTGTCAATAGCGAATAGTGGTAAATACGACGAGCCACCTATATGCTATGTAGCGAATAGCGGTAAATAGCGACCGCTATTTCGTGTTTAGCGATTAAGTTGAATAATATGTAAGAATGTTTTACATTCAATAGATAAGCATGTTTAGCAATAAAGTAGTAGGAAATCTAAGCAAAGACCCCCAAAATAGCTAAAATACTCGATTACTAATAATCTAAATCTCATATTTACAAAAATAAAAATAAAAAAATAAAAAATTTCGCAGGTCGCTATTTACAAATAGCGAGGGAGGGGCGCCACGCTACATAGCATGCTATAACGGTCGCTATAGCCGCTATTGACAACAGGGCTCTCGTGTAGTTCTGCCCATGAAAGAAAGTGATGGGCTTAACCAAAGGTGGTAAAGCAATTGAGGTAGAAAGAGATGAGGCGGACAAATTGGGTTGTTTGAGGTGTATGAGCTGTTATTGCTCTGTCACCGTAAAGAACTATGAAAAAAGTAAAAACTAATTCTCATTAAAAGATGCTATTATACTGTGACACTTATGTATACTCATATAGAATGCACACCTATATTTATAATAATTAACTGTCTTCATATAAACATGCTATAAGATATTCACTTTTAATCAAATATTAAACTAGCCCTCAACAACAAGAAGTTGGTGGAATGTTGGAGGCCAGAATCGATGCTATCAGGATTTTGTTATTGTGGCTTTTGGTTGGAGATGATTTCTACACCACCAACTTTGCTAAATACAGTTAATACATCACTAATTACAACAGAAACTGCACAATTTACAAGTCTGTATAGCATGAGTGTTGGTGCATCTAGTAAGTTTGGTGGTGTATAAATCACCCTCCTTTTGAATTTGAGTTTTGTTGAATTGAAGTATTGCATTTATCTTTGATGGAAAGAGGATTATTCTTTTTTATATTTTATTTTCTTTACATAAATACTCACTATTTGCTGTACAAATTTATTGCTTCTACAGAGAGGGAGACACCCTCTTCCAATTCATACATTGATAATGCTAAATCGAAAAGCCATCTCATTATAGATAATGATATAGAAGAAAAGACCAAAGATCTTGAGAAGTACAAGACATCTGTTAAAACCGTAGCCTTGTGCGTAAGTAAAACCTAAATATTAGTTTAAATTTATGAAGTTTTATTTATCCTCATATAAGGGTCAAAATTGTCTTTTCATTGTATTAGGTTTTCTCAGCTGTAGCATTTGGTGTTGGTTTGGGATTGAAAGATGGAATCGGGAAGGCTTCAGAGTTCTTTGCTGGGTATGACTTGAAGGTCTTTTATCTGCATATGAAAGGATTATAGACATTTTAGTTATTTTTTAGGTTCAGCTTCTAGTTAATTACAGTATATGGCCCATTAAAATTGTAATTTTTGACTCAACATGCTGTTCAACAGAAATGTTTGACTGTTAGTCAAATGCCTAAAATAGTCTTCCATAACAACCCAATAGAGAGTAGCAATAATGGATCGTGCCATTGACCAATGGGCATGCATGCAATTTTAGTGTGAAACTTTGCCAAAAAGAAATACGAAGTGCGATTTTCAAGGGATGGCTGTGTAATTGGGCAAAATGGGTCCATTTCATGACTTAGTCTAGTCTGGTTCGTAAAACTTTTGTTCTTTTCTTTAATTTAAAATGATAAAAATGTTAAATATGATGTACAAGTTTTTTTTTTCTAAAATAAGCTCAAATTTTCAGGAACAAAGAAATAACTAATAAGTAGGTGGTAAACACTTTGGGCGACTTTTTAACCATTTGACTTGTTTGACTCGTTTTCTTTTAGCTATTCTTTTAATTGTATCAATTTGATCCTTAAGCCATAAAATATTACCCGGTTGACCCTATTCATATAAATGGGTTGAAATTTCTTCGTCTAGACATCCCAATAATAGTTGCAACTTTCATGTGATGGTGGATTTGGATATTTTGCTTTTATTCCTACCAAACTATCCTATCTTATCCTTGATTATTAATTTTATTTGAGATTCACGTAGGTACTTGCTTGAACAAAGCTTGTCTGTTGATAATCTTTTCGTCTTTGTATTGATATTCAAATACTTCAAGGTGCCACTTGCTTATCAGGTACGGTATAAAACTTTCTTCTCGATTATCATACTTCTAATATATTCAACAAATTACTTAAAATATAGTTATTTACTTGAAAGTTATTTCAATATCTTATTTTGTATATTTTCTGTTATATTGTTTTTTGTAAGTATAATGTTGTGATCACAGAATCGGGTGCTTTCATATGGCATTGCTGGTGCGATAATCTTCCGCTTGTCATTAATACTTCTTGGAACAGCAACCTTCAGGTCATTTCTTGCACTATATAATGTTCCATTTGTCTCATAGAAAATTGGAAATTGCAAGATTTGACTGGCGATATAGTTAATGAATACTAGTTTTATAGTAAATTGTCTTGATTACTCTTGAAAGTGACAAAATAAGATAATATATCCCAAATCAGTATGATAATTTATATGAAAGGTTGAGGATGTCTAGTAGTACTTTTTACAGAATGCCAAATGAGGAATTGTTGGAATCTACATGGGACATTCCAGAATGTAAATTATTGCAATTTTCATCTATATTAAGATAAAGTGTGTTTTTGTTGTTATTTCTCTTAATTTTTTCATGTATATGTTTTAGAGGTTTGAGGCGGTGAACTTGCTGCTAGCATCCATACTTCTTTACACATCTTTTAAGGTAGTGTTCCTATTCTTGGTTGCTTCTATGAAGGATAGTACTAAAACACTTATCACATGTTATTGTTAGAATTGTAATTACCACAGAATTAAGTAATAACTATAATATATGATAAATTGAAGATATGATATATACTTGGTTTAGCAATTTGCATACATAAATGGCCATTGCACAGATTCTTGTATTTTACTTTTTGGATTAGCGTTTGGTATCTTTTGCAATAAGGATTCATAGTAAGACGAAAGAATGCTGGTGGAAATTTTCACCTTTCTACTTATCAATTGGTCGATTTGGGTTGTGTTTTTTCTCGAACGGATAAAATGAGTCAAGTACAAAATTACGTAAAAAACGTAAACATGTCAAATTAGTAGAAAGTTGCCTCGAATATGTTTTATAAACCTAACATGTGTTTTATTCTAGATTTACTTCTAATTGTAACAAACGTACCCAACAAAACTCCTTCTCGACTTCCGGGGAGGGTGGGATGAGGGTACCCTTATCCTAGGGGATAAAGAGGTTGCTCCCAAAGAGACCTTGGTTCAGAAAGAACATCTTTTTTAAGGGAAAAAACAGAATGAAAATACATACAAAATCAAGTATCATAACATATTTTATTAGTAGCAGACGATGAAAGAACAAGGAGGCATAAAAATCTTTAAGACTGAAGTGGCTAAGACTTTGGCAAACCTAATAACTAAAGGCAAACAAAAAATAGATAACACCGACTCCTAAGACTAAAGGAAAACCTTAGCGAAGTACAAGCCTGGATACGAATTGGCTAAGACTAAAGGCAAACCTAATGAGTATCTAACACCGACACCTAAGACTAAAGGCACATCTTGGTAAATTACGAGGCAAGATACGAAGCCCCATCAAAGACCATCTTTATACGCTTTCCTAAAAATTCCTCACTTTTATCTGTTGTCTCCAGGATCTCATATCACTGACTTGTTTACCTGACCCGCTCATTTTGTCATCTTTTAGAAGACGATACAATAGACAAATTGTCTAACCGGGCCATATTTAAAAAAATACTTATGCAAGTTTTCATGACAATATATTTTTCCATGTGTTCATGCAGTTGTTTTTTGCTGCTGAAGACGATGACGATGATCTATCTGACAATTTTATTGTGAAGACATGCCAAAAGTTCATTCCAGTAACATGTAATAATATCCCTTTTTATGTGATAGATCTGAGTTCCTAAAGTTTTTAATATTTTATTATTTTCTTGATGCGCATATGAGTTGTTTGTTTTTTATTTGGAAAGAAGTTAACACATTTGTATTTCAGTAGCTACTGAATAACCTGTTATATGAAGGGTAAGTCTGGTATTGACATTATCTGTCTTTTTCCTTATTTTGCAGCTGCATATGATGGCGATAGGTTTTTTACAGTTGTGAATGGAGCTTGGAAAGTAAGTAATAGATATGGATATTTTTGTTAATATTAAATCACATGTACCCACTGTCCCACACCCACACAACAAAAGTAAAAGGTAAAAATAAGAGTAAAAGAAAGGTCCCATCGAAATTTTTGAGTTACAATCCATGGTTTTATATCAGACTTATATTTCCCATTCTAGCCTTCCAACTTTTTTGTCTTGGAAGGACCTATGTGTTCTATGTTCATGGTTTTAACTCATGCCAACCCTAAACCCTATTTAGGGGTGGGATGATGGGCCGTTTGAGCAGGTTGGGTAACAAGTTAACCTGTCTTTTTAGTATGGGTTGACACGGGCCAGGGTGGTTTGACTTTGACCCACAATCACCTTTTGCTCATATTTTTTTCTTAATAAATATTCATAAATCATAATGTGCTAATTCTTGTTGTGAAAACAGTACTATTACAGTAATAAGTTAGAGACTTAATTACACGGATGGTCCCTGTGGTTAGGTCGGATTTCACTTTTGATCCTTAGCTTTCAAAAATTACAATGTTGGTCCAAAACTTTGCGCAAACGTAACATGTTTGGTCCCCGAGTGGGATGGATGTTATCTTTGACTGTTAACTAAGTGTAAAATTACTAACGTGCCCATCACTAATTAAAATTAGAATCCTAAAACTAATAACATAATAACACTAATAAATGAGTGGTGCTACAGCCACTTTATACAATAATTAATTATTAAAGTCCATCACCACCGTGGCAACGGTCGGCAATGTATACCAACCACCGCCTCCTCCCGTTCACCACCACTGGAAGTCCGGAACACCAGCGATGGCCATCACCATCAATCTCTTCTTTCCCACCTCTCTCTCTCACGTCGGTGACTCTACACACTCCAGCAATGCCACCCACCATAACCACCATCTCTGTAACACCATAATTTCTGCCGATTAAAATGACAGTTCACTGCTACTCCTGTCTTTCTTCTCCGGTCCTCCACCTCACTTTCTACCCTCCCATCAATCGCAATCGCCGACAGTCTTGCAATTAAACCACAAAACAGATGGTGATGGTGACGATGGCCTAAAACGGGCTAAAACCGGTGGACGATAACGAACTGACCTTATGGTCGGTGATGTAATTGGAGGGGTGTTGGCGGTTGGGTTGAGCAAGGGGGACCAGAGGTGGTGCTGAGGGAGATGGGTGGATTGGGTAGGGAAGAGAAGGTGACTTTAGGGAAAGGATATTGGTCGCCGTTGATGCCGTGATGGGAGGCGGAGTAAGAAAAAGATAGTCGACGGTA
The DNA here is from genome assembly GCA_025506505.1 of Flaveria sonorensis. Taxonomy (NCBI): domain Eukaryota; kingdom Viridiplantae; phylum Streptophyta; class Magnoliopsida; order Asterales; family Asteraceae; genus Flaveria; species Flaveria sonorensis. The sequence goes on along the minus strand of JACCIY010001042.1, from coordinate 11,155 downwards.
GGTGGTTGTTTGGGACCTTCAGGTTGACAGAGATGAAGTAATGGGGTCTTACTTTTAAAGTGGGTCCCCCTTATTTTGAATGTATTTTTTTAAAGTAAAAGGGTATTTTAGTCATTTTAAGAAATTTAACAGTCAAAGATAACGTCCATCCCACTCAGGGGCCAAACATGTTACGTTTGTGTAAAGTTTTGGATCAACCTTGTAATTTTTGAAAGCTAAGGACCAAAAGTGAAATCTGACCTAACCATAGGGACCATGCGTGTAATTAAGTCAAAGTTAGATCTTTGATTAAGGACCATGCATGTTTTTTTTTATTTGACCTGTTTGAGCATTGAGATTAAACACAGCCCAAATCAACTCATTAATAGGTAAATAGGTCAAAACGGCCACCTCTAACTCTAATTAAAAACTATGAATCTTTTCTCGATTCATATTCTGATTTGAAAGGGTCGTGTTGAATTGTTTTTCACATGGTTTCTAACAGGCATCAAACATTTTGGACAGGCTACACCTTTGCTTCTCACTGTAGCAGTCATTGAACTCAGTGATATTGCATTTGCTGTATGGTTACTTTTCTCAGACTCCAAATTTAACTATTTTATTTAGATATATTTTATAAATACAATTTAAATTCATTCGCTTTATACCAATCTTATTAGGTGGACTCTATACCAGCGGTTTTTGGTGTGACAAGAGACCCCTTCATTGTTTTCACATCTATTTGTTTGCTATTTTAGGTAATAATCAGAGTTCAAGGAAACTATGGTTGACTTCTATCTAATTGGTCAAAGATCATTTAATGATATAGTTTGTGTTTGATGCAGGTTTAAGGTCTTTATACACACTGATTTCAGAAAGCATGGGAGAGTTGGAGTATCTACAGGTAAATTTTGGAACATATTATATTCTGAAATGTTTACTATTAAAATGACCTGTTTGCCCCTATCGTATGCTATGAATATATTGATGGTGATTTGAGTTAATGATTTATCTTCTGTAAACTGTTTACGTTTGTTGAAATTACAAAAGGCATTTTGGTGATCTCTTGTTCCACAGTACTCCCCTATTTTGTCAAAAGACATTTTAAACAGTTGACAAACGGTCAAAAATTTTCGTTATGACCTCCCTATCAAGTCAAACTTTATAATTTTCAAACATGATTTGGGCTTAAAATTGATAATATTTACCTTTTTTGCTACCAGCCCTCCATTGGCGTAGTTCTCGGCTTCATTGGATGCAAAATGATCCTAGATTTCTTTGGTAAGTATCTCTATGATCAGGTTCTTTTGGTCACTCGCGCTTAAAGATAGATGTTGCAAAATGCGGGTCAGATACAGGTCATACAGGTTCAAGTAAAAAACAAACTGCTTTTTTGTCCTTTTTTTGAAATATTAATGTCATAATTATGTTAATAATTCATATAATTACCATAACAACAATACTTTTTTAATAAAACAGGTTGGTTTAGTTTGGGCTAGCCCTTAAACCTCTTTTTTGTTCACCTTTTGAATTGTATAATTTATTAATGTGATTACTATGAACTTTTTTTAGTAACGGGATTCAGGAGCTTTTATGCATTTGAAAACACTTCTAATGATTTTTGACCTGTTTGACCTGTTTGCTTTTAAGTTAGAATGTGTTGCTTGACTCATTTGTCCCATTTGAGATAAAACATTGCATTTAATACACTTCTAATGACTCTTGACCCGTTTAATCTGTTTTCTTATTACTTAAATCTTTTTACATAACCCGCTTGCCTATTAGAGATAAACTAAAACAAAAACAAAAACACGAAGATGAGAATTCCTGAAATCTTGTTTCTCGTTTAGGGTACCATGTACGACTGAAGTTTCTCTCGGCTGCGTGGCAACTACTCTTAGTGCTGGGGTTTTGCTGAGTTTATTGAAGAAATCCGTTTAGCATTCGGTTGATTTACGCTTGTTGGGGAAGAACCCAAAAGTCATGTTTTTTTTTCCTTTTCTTATAATGTTGTTCTTGAAAGGAAATGTAAAATAAGTAGCAATTTGTTTAATGCACAATTAAATAAGTTAATTAAAAAATCTTTAATCTAAATGCGCAACTAAATAAGTTAATTAAAAAATCTTTAATCTAAATGCACAATTAAATAAAGCAATTAAAAATCTTTAATCCAAATGCATAATTAAATTATTTTTTATTTCCAAAAAAGCTATAAAAGTATTATTATTTTTTTTTAACCTCATGAAATAATAAATAAGAAGTCTGATAATTAAAATTATCGTGTAATTTTAATTGGAATTTAATATATACCGAGAAACGTGATATTTTTGTTTAGCAATTTAATTTAATCCATTTGTAAGTGAGCTCCAAATAGTAACTTGAATGATCATTCCATTCCCATGGGGTTTTATTCTATTTTGTTTAACTAAACAAAACCTAAGTGAGTTTTAGGTCCCAACACCCTCTTATGTATCAAGAATGATGTTATTTGACTTTAGTTTTGGTCTTTTATGTGTTATGTTCAATTGAAAATATTTTAAAGCATTTAGTAAGTAGTTCATTTTGAGAAAATTACGAGGAAATAATCATTTTTTTTTGCTATATTTACATGTCATAGTTCATGTTACAATGTTTCTAACCCTATTTTAGAGTGTTATTCGAATTGAAATACAAAAATTGAAACTCATACCTAACATAAATTAAATTGGCCTTTCGAATTTCAAAAATAAATTTCTATAAATCTTGTTTGAATAAGCATAATCCCGATTCAATAAACACTAGTGCTTTATACCTACGGAATATGTGAAATAACTTTATGTATTTCTTTATTAGGTTATAAACCCATGTATTACATGAATGAAATAAATTAAACATGTTAAAATCATTAGTTTTTATAACAGTTTTATATGTTACATGTCATTAGCCATTGATGACATAAAAAATAATAAATATTTAAGAAATTATAGATAGAATTAATAAAAATTAAAAATTATATTTTGAGATAAGATATAATAAAAATCATATAGTTTAATATGTTTTAATTTATTGAGAAAGATCAAATAAAAATACTTCTAAAACTAAATAATGTAAGAAATAATTTTAACTATCAATCTTCTTAATTAATGGTTGAGATCAAATTGTAGGAATAAGTTTGTTAGAGTGGTATTTTAGACGTAACCATTTTTGTTGACTTTTTAAGTTTCTTCTATTTTTTTAAACGGTTATAACTTTTACATTCGATATTATTTTTTTTATAAAAATACATCATAAAACGAGAGTTTGTATCTTCAAAACGAGTACAATATTGTTATATAAGAAGACAATAATTTTTTATGTTTTTTTAACTCCTTATTTGTCATTGTGTCTTTATGTAGTTCATTGGTTTTTTTTTTGTTAGTTATTGTGTTTTTTAACACTATTGTGTTATTATAAATAATGATTTTTGAAAACATCTCTAGTATGTAAAATACTAGAGAGTTTTAAATTAATAATTAATTAATCTAACGTATTAAAAATAATGACAAAATTTCACAATGTCTCATTGTGTTTTTGGTAGTTATTATGTAATCATGAACACATTGAGTTTTAAATCATACATTGGTGAAATAACATCATTGTGTACTTTTATGTGTAAAACACAATGATTTATAACAATAAATTTATATAATACATAAAAATAATAACAAAAATAACATATTGTGTTATCTTTAATACTATGTGTTTTGAAAATTATATTGGTGAAAATATAGCATTGTGTACTTTTAATTGTAAAAGACAATGATAGATAACAAAATTATATAGTCTATAGAAACAATGACAAAAGCAACACAAAATACTCTAAAATGTAAAACAAAAGGATAAATACATATAACAAATGATGTATTATATATGACACAATGAACTAATATTTGACACAATGAACGTATAAAACACAATTAGCTAAAGTATTTAGCATAATGAACATAATGGCCACCTCTTAAAAACAATAGAATGACACGTGTGAAGACCATAATCTTTCTTAATCTTTTTAGATTAAACACCTTTAACCTTACCCTAATATATTATTAGAAGAGTAAATTACACGGACGGTCCCTGTGATTTGGTTAAAATTTTGGATTTGGTCCTTAAGTTTAAAATTGCGAATATAGTCCCTAATGTTATAGTTATCTTTCATCAATGGTCTTCCTCTTTAGTTCAGTTAGTGATGTTCAATTTTTAAAATAACTATTTTACTTGTTAGGATCATCAATGTAATTTTATTTATTATAATTTTTTGATTATAAATATGTTATTATTTAATACACAAATAAAAATATATTTTAAAAAATGTCTTCTTTTAAATGTTTGGTTTATAAATTTTTTTAAACCAATATGCTGGTTTTTTAAACCTTTATAAAATTGTCTTTTTTAATAAAGACGTTTAAAACTGAATTGTTTTTAAAATAATGTTTAAAAAACTAAGAATTGTGTTAAGAAAAGATGTTTTAAAAAATGAATGGTTTTAAAAAAAAACTTTAGAAAACCAACCAGTTTAAATAAGTTTAAAAATTAAAAAGTTTAGAATGATGTAAAAAAACAAACGGTTAAAAAACAAACATTTTAAAAAACATGTTTTTAAATAGTTTTTATTTGTGTATTTAAAAAGTATTTTATTAAATAAAAATCTTATTAATAATGAAATTGTAAAAATAATATAAAAAATAAAAAATTTTGAAAAACAAAAATATAAAATTTTCTTAAATAAAAATAATATTATAGTTTAAAAGGTAAATTAAATAGATGACTAATGCGAGTAATGCTAATTTTTATAATATTTAACATCACTAACGGTTGACTAACAAACCTAGGGATCATATATAAAAAAGAAAGAAATGTTATGGACCATATTCAAAGATTGTAAACTTTAAGGAGCAAATCCAAAATTTCAACATAACCGCATGGACCATCCATGTAATTTACTCTTATTAGAATAATAAGATGTATAATTTAAATCTCTAGAACACCGTCGATTTAATCAAATTTTCATTAAATCATAGTTTTCTCACGCATTATAATGTTATGCTTTTGTCATTCGATATGAGTAATTTGACAGGCGATCCATATAGATAGCTTCATATTTCATGCCACAGTGCTAGTTTGATTTAAAATGTAATCTTCGTTGCATATTAAGTGTCTAGATTGAGTTTATTTGAGTCTCATAGCCTGTACTGCCAAAATTAAGATCTAAATTAATAGTGTATTATAGTTACTGATACATCATGTTGACTCAAAACATTTTTATGTATATGTAGAAATCAACTTTTATACTCTTATTTATTGCATCGTTTATTGGATTTTATTATCTCAATCTAGGCCTCTGTCCATGGTTAAATGTTGTTATCTAACATGTTAATATCAGACTTTGTATGTTTATAGTTATGAGACAGACTTAGTATTAGTTATTTATTGAATATATTAAACTCAAATGAGGTTTTGAGTTAAGTTACCTGTTGGTGTTTATAGAATGATCTGTAGTTTCATCTACTGTTGGACAGAATGGTACTTCTTGGTGTAAGATGGTAAAAGACTAAATTGATATTATGATAGGTTTAGTTACAATATATAGAGAATATAATGCAAACCTTAAAACCTAACTGGGGCCGTGGGCTAATACTAATAACCCTATAATATTGTCTAATACTCGCCCGCAATCGTAGCGAAAGTAACCTGATGTTATGATTGGGAAACAAAAAAAACATAAAACAATAATAATAAGATAAACATGCTTCAATCGACTTGACTATCCAAACTATTACCAACAAACAATATTATGCTTGATGTTGTCATTCATATTTTAGTTGATTGTGATATCCATAGTTTGCTTGATACTTCATGGTTCTTGAGTCTGGGAATAATAAGTTGAGACCCGGAGACCATAGTCGTTGGCGATGTCTCAAGGCTAGCAAGCGGCACTCTCTTGGATCCATAGATCAAGAGATGACATAAGTAGATATAACAAAAAATCAAAGAAAACAAGACAAGTGACCGTGGTCAGGGGGCGGTCTCTTGGATCCTTAGATTCTAAGAATAATAGAAATATTTAATCAAACGTAGTTTGAGATCGGCGGCCGTGGACCTTGGTCCTTGATGCGGCTAAAACACCGATAAACGAAAAAAATAAAAAGAACAAAGAAAACATAGTAACCGCTGCATATTGGAAGCCATAATCCAGAAACAAACCAAGAGAATGGATGTGAACGAACCAAGAGAATGTATATGGGTAATAGGTTTGAATCATCACCGATAACGAAGCTTTATTAAACATAACTAGAAAATAGATAAGAACGAAACAGAAGAATAAGGGGGGACAGGGCGCCGGCGGTGGCGGCACACCTCACTGGTAGGGTTGAACTCGATGGCGATGGCTATGGTTTGTAGTTTTGTGGTGGTGCAGCGGAGAAGAAGGTAACCAGAACCCTAAGGCTCTGATACCATATAAGATGGTAAAAGACTGAATTGAATATTATTGATAGGTTTGGTTATAATATTAAAGATATAATGCAAACCCTAAAACTAACGGGGCTGTAGACTCATATTAATAACCCTAATAATATTGTCTAATACTTGGATTAAACAAACTTTGAGAGTAGATTTATTTGGGGGTTATTAGGTAATTTGGATTGTGAGCAATTTGACGCACCACTTTGCTTTTATAGAAAATAAGGGCAAAATAGATAAGAAGATTGTCATAAACATGTGATTCATAAGCTTTTTTTTGTCAGAATGTAGCTATACTATGAAGATATAGATACAAATTTGGATGCATAAACTATATGGTAGTCTTTAGAAACAAATATGGATGCACCCATTTCATTGTTCAAATTCAATCTTTTTGCTTGTTTGGAAGTCCCATCTTTTATTTAGAGTTTCAAATGAGTTAACTTTTAACTCTGAATGACAAAAGTTATTGATTGTAGTGAGGGGAACAATTGTCACTTTCAGTGAGTGGAACAGTTAAAATCTTGTGAACCGAATTGTGAGAAATCTGATCAATGGATGAACTTAAGACCACAATGAATGATCACTTGGATCAAATGCAAGAAATTGTTGAGAAAATTTCATCTGAGCTTCGAATTGGAAGGCAACCAGCTATGAATAACTCATTGGCTTCTTTCATGCCACCTTTCCTCATGGATTTTTATAGAAATACTATGCACTAAGTTTCAGGTAAAAGACGACCACAAAAACTAATATTCGGTGCTAATCAAACCTATGAGAACTTCGAAGTTATTGATTGTTATTTACATCTTTTTAGTAAAATGTAATGAGCCAGCCATCTTATAAATACAACAAAGTAGTTTCTAAAAGAGAATTGTGAACAGTGGTGGCTTCAATCAGTGTGGTCCATACTAAGTCTAACATTCTAGATATTGAAGCCTCAAGAGTCCAGATGTGTTTTCTATCTCAAACCTATGTCTACTCAAACTGAGTAAAAGGGAGTTCAGTAGTGTGAATTTATAATCTGTTTATTTTAAATAACAAGTAACACCATTAACTAAGATTACAAAAACAATGTAATTACAAATTACAACAACTAAATCTTTGAATAAAAATAGTTTATGAGGTCGTATGCTTTGAGAAAAACCATGAATTTATCTGTTTTTTATGTTTACCCCGTTTGAGAGATAAATTACAACCGAGAATATAACCATGGTAAGAAATTTGGTAAAAATCGCCACCTCCAATGATTATACTTGGATCTTATTTTTGGTTTATGTCAGAGGAATGTTCATTTTCGCCTCCTTTTGTTTTAATAGTCTATACATGTTATATTACTTGAGAACAAGGTGAAGTGAAACAAGAGTTGATAATTACCGGTACGTTGACTTTTGTTTCCAGGTCAACACGCTCTTTTCTCTACGTCAGCTTATTGTGAAATGGAAACGGGCAGAACTGAAACACCGTGCTAGACTTTCTAGTACCAAACAGGATGACGGATAATATTGTGTACAATGTGTGTCCATTTGTGAAATGCTTGTTTTTTGAGATGGATTTATATGTAATATGTTAACACGCGGAACACAATACACCGATATTCTATATTCTTTAGTGATCTTGTTGCTTGTATTAGAACGTTTGTACAAAATTTGAAGTTAAACTCCTTTGTGATTAATGATTTGTGATTACGTACTAACCAGGGCTTAAAATGCTTGATCTATTATATGTTTTGAGATGGCTTGTTACGTACTAAAACCAATGCAAATGAGATTTGTTTACATCAGTTTTATGAGCAACAGATAAGGGTTATAGATCAAATGAGCTCTCTTATCTAACAGACTGATGTTCGAGCCTTCTCAAAGTGGTATAAGCAACAAATGAGTGGTTTATAGAACAAATGAGAGGTTTATAGAACAAATGAGCTTTCACATGAATAGACTGGTCTTGTGATAATGAGTGTTCTGTTTAATCTGTAACATCGCTCATTGTATTTGATTTGAATTTTAATAATATAACCGTATACCTTTATTCATATTTCAAAATATACATAGTTTATTAAAATAAATAATCGTGTACTAGAAATATAACTTAATACGTTTACAACATCAATAAAAAATACTTGGTTCATTAAAAAATAGGACCCATTTAAAAAGATATTACTTGTACGTATGATAATCTTATAATTTTACATGCACATGCATAGGACGTAATCTACAAAACAATGCATGGACATGTGATTACACGCGTACTCATATATTACAATTGAGTTGTAAATATTTATTGACAAAATTAAGGTCAGAAATTTTAGGAAAGTTGTTTCATTCAGACAACATCAATCACCATAAAGGGGATCTACAACATTCTGAACAAAAAAAACTAGGGTGTTGTTGATTAATCTACAAGAGTGCTAATTTAAGATCATCAGATGATGATGTTGGTTTGTTTTCTTCCAAATTTTTGGCTCTAAAAGATGATATTATATCACATCAGATTGATGAATTTTGAGATATAGATGCATAATGCATTACATGGATCAATGTCTGTTTTTCTATCAAGGTTTGGGTTTTTAACTTGAATTAGTTGATCAGTTGGATTAGTATAGCGCGCGCGCACAAATAGTGTGTGTTGGAGGAATCATAGATCTGAGTTTTCACTGCAAATTTAAAATGTTGGTTTGAACATCAACTCGGTGTTCGTGGTATGAAGCGAATACAACTATGGGAAGTAGGTTGTTAATATTTATGCAGTATTTGTTATCTTTGCTGAGGTAAGCGTACTTACGGGCCGATTTCCGGTATATAATCTCAGTTTTTTGAATTTTATGACATATTGAACATACAGTGTATTGATGCTGCAATAGATTATAATAATTACTTGGGGAATGAATTGAATTTCAAGGATGCATATGGATTTACTGTGAGACCTCAGTACCTTGAGACATTCAAGGAGTTTGATGCTATCTATAGGTAACTTTGTAAATGTTTCTTGAAGAACAAGATTCTAAACATGTTCAGAATACGCGAATCAGGGTCCATTAGATGGATAAAATAGAGATTTGACATGCTATTTGTTCTTAACATAAGCGGTTTAGGTTTAGATTAGTTGGGCCTCGTATAACCTATAAAACTCATCTCAAATGTATGCTGACTGTCCTACGTCTAGGTTCGGTTTGTGCCTAAAAGTATCCAGTTTTTTTATCTGATCCTAATCCTATATTATATAATATGTGTGCATGTATATGTACAGATTTGTATGTATAGTATGTTGATCATATCAGGTTTGGTTTATATTTCAGAATGAGGAAGAAGAAAGGTTAACAAAATGGGAGATCTTCCTTGAGCAGTATCCGAACTTGATCAACTGAACTCATCTACTACTGATGCTGAAACTACAGAACATAAAACCGATCCTATATTGGAACCGAGTGGAGATGAAAATGTTTCAACTGATGAGAAACCGACAACTGATGATCAAACAGAGAGTGTCCCCGAAAATGTGGTCTCAGAGGCAACAAAAACAAAGAAAACCGCGTGCAAAAATGGCTGAAGTCAGACCATCTCTAACCCCATTGAGGATATGATGTGTCGTCGTGTTGAAAAGAATAAAAATGCAAAACATCTCCAATCTATTCAAGAGGATGACCCACTAGTGAAGATTCTAAAGAAAATCTAACAGATAATGAGGATTCAGATTCATTTCCTTGGAAAGAGTTGGAGTCACTTGTTCGCGGGGGGCGTGCCAAGAGACCTTAGAGGAGAGGTGCGTATGGAACGTCATCAACTGTATTATACTTTTTAGTAGAGGTGACAGTTTCAAACCATTACTTCTGAGGGGTTGTCATGTCTGGGTTGTGTTTTATTTATAACGGTCAATGGGTAGTATCAAAAACAAAGAAGAGAAGAAAACTAGTCAAAATATTTTAAAATGTTAGAGGTGACAATTTCAACTCATTACTTATGAGTGGGTTGTCTGGTTATGTTTTATTTGACGGGTCAATGGGTAATATCAGAAACTAAAGCTGAGATGAAAACTAGTCAAAGCATTTGAAAGTTGCTTAAGGTAATGCATACACTTCTATAAGTGCTTTACTTTAGAAAAAGATTATTTTGTAACAATATAGTTTGTGTTAAAAACTACTTAAACCATGAAAATTTCAAAGAAATGGGATAATGTATACCGAGGCCACCAACTATTCAACCTTTTCATTGAGGCCACTCGACTACTGAAACTACTTTTCTTTACGGACCACATTTGCAATAATGTACTTCGTTTCATTCATAACCAATTGGAGAGAAAACCATGTTACATAACCGTTCCATATTACTGTTAGAATAGAAATGCAGGCTGCAACCCAGAGACCCTCGGCTGAAAAATACGTTCTTTGACATGTTTCCCAACTTGTTGACCGCCATTTTGCCAACTCTGCTTTTTAGTATGAACATATCTATTTACTTGTGAGATCTTGTTTTTTTTTCAGACATGGCAAGCGTTTGTGGTGTGAAAGCACACCGCGTGGAGAGTATTACCAGAGCTTATTGGATGTGGTGATGCTGATCTACAAGATGGAATCTTCCGGGGGGAAAGGAGAAAGAGCTCCTGTTCCAGAAAAACCAGAAAACAGATTGAAAAAGGTCATTCCTTTTACACATATAACTTTATTTCTTCTAGTGAACTAATCTTTTTTACCGAATGCAGGATT
>JACCIY010000999.1:0-51455 GCA_025506505.1 Flaveria sonorensis | reverse complement strand
TCATCCGCATTTGTCTGTTCATCCACATTGTTTGCTCATTTGTATTTCTTTAAGGAGACAGCATTTCTGAGATTTTGGGATGTAGAGCTTAAGTGTTAAGAAAGGAGGTTTTATGGGGGACTGCGCTTGTTTACGATTTGCATGCGTTGTATGCTGTTATGATGATGTTGTTCCATGTTATGTTTATGTCGTGACCTACGTAGTGTGACGTATGTATATGCTTATGTAAAGTAGTACTTAACGAAAGTGGAAGATAACTAAAGAGAAGTAAGAATGAATGCATGCATTAATGAATGATCGGAAGTAAGAAAAGTCTTGCAAGCACTGTAAGGAGGTTCACACCCAATGAAGGGTGTTAGCTCAACGTGTGTGGGGTAGTTACCCCAGAAGTATGCACACTGGGGTCTAGTCTTTGTGACTGACCATACATACGGGACCATGTTGCTTACCCCGGTGCTGGGCCCGCCTTGTGCATGATGTTTGAAGTCTATTTATAGTCTTCGGTCCAGTACCCGCCTTGTGCATGATGTTTGGGGTATAGCATATGGCATTGGCTCAAATGATGATACCCCGGTGCGGGCCCGCCTCGGGCATGATGTTTGAAGTTATTTATAGTCTTCGGTCCAGTACCCGCCTTGTGCATGATGTTTGGGGTATAGCTCGAGGCATTAGCCTGGAGCATAGAGAAGTGAAAGTAATAATGATCGAATGAAATGTACGATAAGAAAGAGAAGAATGGATGTAAGTTGACGATGATGAAAGATAATAATGAGATTATCTTTGTACGTACGATGTATGATCGCTTACGAAAGTAAAGTACGGGTTTAAACGAAAGAAAAGTATTTTATTTATAAAACTAGAACTCACTCAGCAACGCTGACTTTTATGTAATTTCCAGTTGGCAGGTAACGTTGATGGGGATGGTACGGGGCCAGCTACTGGATTTTTGGGATGGCATCCATTCATGACAAATGACTTTTTGTAAGTAATGCAAACAAAGAGTTTTGTAATGATTAAACATGATGTAGTCTTGCAAAAGTGGTATTAATATAAGAAATGGTTTGTTCAGTACTCCGCTGCGATGTGTTTTAGCAAATGTAAATATATGTTCTATGTTTTATGTGTGATGATAGACCAGCGTAAGCGTTCCGGTAATGGGGCCTTATTTCAGGTATGTTAAGATTATGGATACTCTGGCTGATGTTGGAGTAACTATTGAGAATAGGGATATTGTTAGGAAGTTCATGTCCTCTCTTCCCAGACAATGGACACACTACTGTGGGTCATTAAGAGGACTGAAAACCTCAAGACCCTTACTCTCACTGAGTTGTATGGGATACTCAGTGGATACCAGATGGAGATGAACATGCAAAACTCATCTGGTAACTCCAATACTCACCAGAGTTCAGCCCTTCATGTGGGTGAAAGGGATAGTAGAGAACCACAAATCATCTTATCTGCTACCCTGAAACTTCACAAAAGGGTCCTTTCATCACCTTCCCAGAGACACCAGAGAGAGCTACATCCAAGGAAGTCCCTTCCAAGAGACAAGCACCTCTCAAGCCTTTGTCTCTACTGATGAAAGTTCAGGCAACTTTCTCTTCACTCTTGAAGACCTGGATTGTATCCATCCAGATGATCTGGAATACATGGAGATAGTCCAGCAGATGGCTCTTCTCACTCACAGAGCCAAAATTCTACAAGAGGACAGGGAGAAGGTTTCCAGCAATGCTGCCAGTGGCAAGTTTGGACTGGACAAGAGCAAAGTGAAGTGTTACAACTGTAACCAGATGGGTCACTTTGCCAGAGAATGCAAGGCACCTAAGTCAAATGGTGGCCAAGCATCATCCAGGACAAACTACACTGAGGGAGGGCACCAGAATAAGAAGCCAAGACAGCAAGCTGCTGTTGTTGTTGAAGAAGGAGGCTTTGACTGGAGCTTTCAGGCTGAAGATGCTTCACCAAACCAGGCACTCATGGCTGACCATGATGAGGCTAAGGTACTAGAACATCTTTGCTCTCCTGAATGTATTGCTACAGTGAATAGATACAGGTCCTACAACTTGGAAATAAGATCTGATATTGAGTCCTTGAATATCCTAAAAGCTGATTTTAAAAGAGCTGAAAATGAATATAAATTAAGATTCAGTTTTAACTCTTAAACATGAGCAGACAAATTACAGGACTCAAATTAAAGATCTCATTACCAAGTTGACTGAATGCCAGGCTGAGCTTGTGATCAGCAAAGCCCGGGCTGAAAAATGTGTTCTTGAAGAAGAGACCTTCAAGAACATCATATCCTCATCTCTGCATGCAAAAGTCTGTTATCAGAATAAGCAGGGACTGGGATCTACTGAGATAGCTCCTCCACACACTCTATTATCTGTAAGATCTCCAAGGTGTGGAACTGGTGAAGATGAGCTTCCCCTCATAGACCCTAGTGTTGAAGAGGATGAAGAGGAGATGGTGAGGGATGACTCTGAAATGAGTGAAGAGAGTCAATCCAAAAAGGGTCACCATGCTCCTGAGGGAGTAAAAAGGCTGGTATGACAAAGACAAAGAGGAAGAACTTGATCAGAAGAGCAAAGAGAAGATCAAAGAAGGCTCAAGAGATCAAGGCCACTTTTGACTCCAAGCAGAAACAAGTGTTTATCTCTGCAGGGTTTGAAGTGGTAAAGGCTGAGGAATCAACTACAAACTCTAGTACCAGGAGTTTTAGCATAGTTCCAACTCATTCCAGCAAAGAGAAGGCTGAATTGCTGTGTACCACTGCTACACAGTCTGAACCATCCTCCTCAAGAGCAAGTCTCTCCCTAAGAGAATTGCTGCATCATCTGTGAAGAAGAAGCTGGAGAAAGAAAGTGTTCAAGTTCAGTCTTGCTCTCAGAAGAAGACTCCCAGAAGGAAGCAAATGGAATGCATCATGTGTGGTAGTACATCCCATCTGGCTAAAGATTGTATACAATCCCAAAAGCACTATCCACATGTTTAAAGAGAAAGCTTCTGGGAAGATGAAGGAAAAGCTAGCTTCGGAAGGAAAATCTATTTCCTTCGGAAGCTCCAAAATGAAGAAGAAGGCAAGTAAAAATTGCCTTCGGAAGAAAATTTGGTCTCGGAAGAAAGGAATGCTTCGAAGTACTGAAGCTTGCTGCAGTGAAAGCAAGATCTTCCGAAGGTCCAGTCTCCAAATCTTCGAAGCTGCAAAAGCTTCCGAAGCTTTGAAGGTCAAGCCAAATTTCCAAAGATGGGTGGAAGATGAAGGAGGACGTGTGACTGAAGATTCTTCATCAGCAAATGATCCTCAGAGCCTGAACATAGGATCACTTACTGTTTCATTGCCTTCAACTCATTTTAACAAGCCCAAGACCAATGAGGCTTGGGTTTCCAAATGTAACTAAATCATCTCTTTTGTGCAGGGACAGCCAAAGGCAAACAGAAATGTGTGGATCATTGATAGTGGCTGCTCCAGGCACATGACAGGCAATGAGTCCTTACTTCAAAACTTTGAGAAGTTTGATGGAGGGCCAGTTGCTTTTGGAGGAGATGCAGGAGGTTACATCACTGGCAGGGGCATGGTCTCAAATGGTAAGCTCAGCATTGAGAAGGTAAATTTTGTCAAGGAGCTTGGATACAATCTTTTGAGTGTGTCCTAATTTTGTGACCAAAAACATCACATGCTCTTCACTGAGCATGAGTGCATTGTTCTCAAGCCTGGGGTGGTTATTCCTCAGGAGTACATTCTGCTCAGAGCCCCCAGGAAGGGAAACATGTACAAGATGGATCTGCAAGAAACAACTCCCTCCGGAGAAGTGTCTTGCTTTCTATCTAAAGCAAATAGTGATGAGTCTTTCCTCTGGCATAAAAGAATGTGCCATGTAAACTTCAAAAACATGAATAAATTAATTAAAAATGATTTGGTAACTGGAATGCCAAAGAAAGAGTTTACAAGTGATGACCATTGTGTTGCATGCCTGAAAGGGAAGCAGCACAAAGTGTCTCACAAGCCAAAGGAAACCAACTCCATCACTACTCCCCTACACTTGTTACATATGGATCTGTTTGGCCCCACCAGTGTAATGAGTCTAGGAAGGACCTCTTATTGTTTAGTGATCACAGATGACTTCACAAGATTCACTTGGGTCTTCTTCCTTAGAACTAAGGATGAGACTCCTGAGATCTTGAAGAACTTCATTCTGAAAATTGAGAATCAATGTGATCACAAGGTCAAAATCATAAGATGTGATCAGGGAACAGAATTTAAAAACCAAATCCTTGATACATTTTGTGATGAAAAGGGTATTTCAAGACAATATAGTGCTCCCAGGACTCCTCAGCAAAATGGTGTTGCTGAGAGGAGAAACAGGACACTTATTGAGGCTGCTAGAACCATGTTGTCTGACTCTAAACTGCCTATCACCTTCTGGGCAGAGGCTGTTAACACAGCCTGCTATGTGCAGAACAGAGTTTTAGTAGTTAAGACTCATGGTAAGACTCCTTATGAACTGTGGCACAAAAGGAGACCATTCATTGGTTTTCTCAGAACATTTGGATGTCCTTGCACCATCTTGAATACCAAAGATCAAATAGCCAAGTTTGCTGAGAAATCAGATGATGGACACTTTGTTGGATACTCTTCTCAAGCTAAGGCTTATAGAGTATACAATCTCAGAACTAGAATCATTGAGGAGTCAGCCAATGTGACTTTCAATGAACACACACCCTGTGTGAAAGGTTCTGGTCCGGATTGGCTGTTTGATCTTGATTTAGTTACCAACTGTTTTAACAAGTCTTGTGAGAATGTTTCAGGATCTACAGATAACAGATCAACAGAAGATCCTGATCCAAGATTTGAGCTGAGAAGACCAACCAAGAAGACTACTTCAGCTCCAATGGTAACTAACCCAGCAAGTGAAGCTCCTATCAGCACAAGCATGACAAATACTGCTGATTCATCTGAGGTGCCTTCAAATTCCAGCTCAGAGGCTCCAAATCCAGGTGAAGGAACTTCAAATGCAGGAGGAACTGGAGGTGGTGACAGTGATCAAGAATTTCTTGATGCTGATAACCACTCCATTGAAGACAACATGAATGATGTCACACACTCATTGGATCAAGTTTCTCTTGATAAGTGTGCTGATGTGGTGGGAGACACCTCATTGCCAGATCAGAATTTCTCAAATTTAGATCTGTCTAACCAACTTGCTGTGATCCCTCAACTTCGGATCCACAAGTCACATCCCACCACAAACATCATTGGAAATGTTGACTCAGGGGTAAGAACAAGAGGACAAACTCATGACAGCCATGTTTGTCTACATTCTTGTTTCTTATCCCAGATAGAGCCGAAGAAGGTTGATGAGGCTTTGAAGGATGGAAGCTGGATTGAAGCTATGCAAGATGAGCTGCTTCAAATCAGAAGACAGAAGGTGTGGAACTTATGCCCTCTTCCTCAAGGGAAAAGTGTCATAGGAACCAAATGGGTATTCAGGAACAAGAAGGATGATAGAGGGATTATCATCAAGAACAAGGCTAGACTGGTTGTCCAAGGATACACTCAAGAAGAAGGGATTGATTACACTGATGTCTTTGCTCCAGTTGCAAGACTTGAAGCTGTAAGAATATTTCTGGCTTATGCTGCATCCAAGGATTTCAAGGTCTACCAGCTTGATGTGAAATGTGCTTTTCTCTATGGGGTGATTGATGAAGAAGTTTATATTAAACAACCACCTGGCTTTGCAGACCCAGATCATCCTGATTATGTCTGCAAGCTTGATAAAGCTCTATATGGACTGCATCAAGCTCCAAGAAAGTGGTATGAGACACTATCAACATACCTCTGTCAACATGGATACAAAAGAGGTACTATTGATGGGACTCTCTTCATCAAAGAAATAGGAAATGACACACTGCTAGTTCAAATATATGTAGATGACATCAACTTTGGTTCAACTAATCCAAAGCTCTGTAAAGACTTTGAGATGCTGATGAAGAATAGATTTGAAATGAGTGTCATGGGGGAACTCAGTCTCTTTCTAGGAATTCAAGTGAAGCAGGTTGAAGATGGCATCTTCATTAGTCAGTCAAAGTATGTATAGGACATACTTACAAGATTCAAGATGACTGACTGTAAGGTTGCAAAGACACCCATAGCCAGAAACCACTCCCTTGGTCCTGATCTTGAGGGGGAGTGTCTTGATGAACATCTCTACAAGGCTATGATTGGGTCACTCATGTACCTTACTGCTAGCAGGCCTGATATATGTTTGCCACATGTATATGTGCAAGATATCAAGCCAACCCCAAGATGTCACACCTAATCACTATCAAAAGGATTCTCAGATACCTCAAAGGTGCTCCAAATCTAGGCCTTTGGTATCCAAAGAATTCAGACTTTAATCTATATGCTTATACAGATAGTGACTATGGTGGCTGCAACATGACTGCAAAGTCTACATCTGGGGGATGTCAATTCCTTGGTGGAAGGATAGTCTCTTGGCAATGCAAGAAGCAATCCTGTGTGTCTGCATCAACTGCTGAAGCTGAATACATTGCTGCTGCAAGCTGCTGTGCTCAAGTGCTTTGGATTCAGAATCAGATGCTAGACTATGGGTTCAACTTCAAGGAGACTCCCATCCACATAGACAACAACAGTGCCATCTCTATTACAGAGAATCCTGTGCAGCACTCAAGGACCAAACACATCAACATCAGGTATCATCTGATTAGGGATAATTTTGAAAAGGGATTGATCAAACTAATCAAAGTTAACACAAATGAACAATATGCTGATCTGTTCACAAAGGCATTTGATGAACAGAGATTTAAATATCTTGTATCAGCTATTGGGATGATTAACTTTGAATAGATTTTCTTTAATAACTTAATCAACTTTATTTCTTAAAATTTGTGTCCTAAGTTGTCTATTAGATCACCTCATAAGCCAGTTCTCTTTGGAAGAAAATTAACTTTTAACTGATATTCCTTAGATTTGTGAAAATTTCTCTTCGGAAGAACTCAAATTGCCTTCGAAGAAATTTATGTCTTTAAATCATTTAACAGCTTATCTAAGATTTACCTTCGGAAGAAATTCTTGGGTATCTTCCGAAGCTTAAATTTTTATATAAGCATTAAATGCATTCAAAGAACAAATATCTTCCGAAAGCAACTAAGTCTCGGAAGACTTATTCACTTCTTCCGAAGCCAAATTTTCAAAATTCTTTGAAATATCTTCCGAAGCTAAAACTGCCTTCGGAAGCTTTGCTACAAAGCTTCCGAAGCCAAAATTGCCTTCGGAAGTTTTACAACTTCCAAGAAAACTAACTTTTTGGGCGCACTTTTTCAGAAGTAGGACCCACTTGCGGATTTCAAAGTTTATCTTTTTGTCATAACTTTGTCTCAAATCCACAACATATATCTTCCAAACGGTTCTATTTCGTCTCTCTACTCTCACTGATCCTTACCCTAAATTTACCCCCAAATTTCATCTTCTTCTTTCTTTCTTCACTGTAAAGCTTCCTCAAATGGCCAACCTTGATCGTCGCAACGACCCTGATTTTTCCATGCACCTACACAGGCAACACAATCAAGTTGCCCTGTTACATCTGAGAAGGATCCAAGCTTCTCAGATGTGTGTAGGTACCTTTCTTCGTCTCACTACTTCACCTCCCTTACAATCGATCCTCCTCTCTATGAGGATCAGTTGCTTGAGTTCTGGAGGACCTGTCAAGAGGTCACCATGGACGGGGAGAAGGCACTGTCTGCTACAGTGCAGGGAAGGACGGTTTTCATCACTCCGGCCATCATAAACACCCATTTGCAGCTGGATGATGAAGCAGGTGAGCTGTCCTTTCCAAAATCTGCTGTCAACCATTCCTTTCAGCAGATGGGCTATGAAGGTGACTTCTCAGTCAAAACCTTCAGGAAGGGGAAGGTCTCATCTCAATGGAAATACCTCCTCCATGTCGTCATTCACAGCCTTTCTAACAAGCATGGAGGATGGGATCAAGTTCCAGAAGACCTCTCCTTTATAGTCCATGGGATGGTACAAGGGGTCAAGTTCAGGTACTCTCAGTTTGTATATACTAATTTACTTGCAAACTTGGACTCCTTAGAGTATTACATGTTCCCTAGGTATGTTCAACACATTCTCAACTGTGAGTTGGGACCACAGTTGAGGGGAACAGGTAATATTCTTAAAATAGGACAAATGAGGCCCGCATCTTCAAAATCTTGAAGAAGCCAACTGTTGGCTTCTCTGGGGTAGAAACAGCCCTTGTCCCAAAAATGTTTGAGCTCATTGCTCAGGGTGAAAACCTAGCAGCACCAGCTAGTGTTGAACCAACACCCTCTACCTCTCACCCACCTCAAACACAGCCTACCATCACCATCACCTACAAAAGAAAATCCCAACGAACCCCTGCACTTACTGAGCATGTGCAGCCCCCATATCAGAACCCATACAGGAGGAAGTGGAATCTCGAGCTCCCACTTCCCCTGAGGAGCAGACCACTCCCATCTTTCAACCAATCAGTGCTGAGGTTCCTCATGCTCAGCCTGATGAGCTCACAACCCCACAAACAGCCTTAAGCCATCACTCTGAGTCTCAACACTCTAGTGATCAACCTTCTGGGGAAAGCTACCATCCCCAACCTCTTGATCTAAACGCCCCATTCCCAGCCTTGACTTCTATTCTGATGAAGATTTGGGCTTCAGTGAGTACCATGAGTCTTTCCTCTCTTCCCACACTCAAGGAGAGATGAGTACTCCTGCTTCCCCATCTCTAGCCCACATCAGCAAACCCCTACTGAGGTGGATCATCTGAACTTATTCAGGAAATCCATATGGCAGAGGCTATCACTTTTGCAAGTGATAACATCACTAGGACCTCTACCATGGCAACCCAGCCTCTTGACACTTCTCTGGAAGTTGTCATTGGGCAGGGGAAATCCAGCAGCCAAGAAACCCATGCTGGTGGTGAGGAGAAGACTTAGGTCCAATTCTCTCATCCCATAATGATTCTTCATCTGAAGATGAGGGGAGTCTGCAACAAAAGGTGCACAAACTGTCACATCTTTGCACCTATTTTGTTTCAAAGATAGCTCACCTGGAATCTCAGGTGACTATCTTACAGAAGAGGGTCAATGACCAGCAACTTGAGATCACCGATCTCAAGGGCAAGTTAGCTGAGAGACCCATGAGGACAACTCATCCAGGTCCACAAGAACCTGTGGATGTCATGGATCAATCTCCCAGCTCACCTATGCAAGAGGGTGATGCTACCAAAAAGGGGAGAAAATTCTGACAATCACAGAACCTGGGAGTTCTTCCGAGAGTATGGACATAGAGGAATCACCATCCTCTCTTGCAGATGTTCATACTCAGCAACCTCCTCTAGACAAGTGATCTACATTTGCTCATTCAACAACTGTTTGAGGAGGGAATACCAAGAGCAATGTCTGCCCCTTCTGAGAACCCAATCTGGGGTTGGGGGTATGACAGAATAGGAGAGCTCTTGTGATCTCTAGAGCTCAGGGTCAACTAGAAGTTCTCAACATTTCACACCTGAGTTACTATGAGAGCATCAACTTGGTAGATCTGCCACTTGTCAACCCAAGCAACAGACAAGCAGCAAGATTGGCAGAAAGAATCCAAGACAGGGTGCTAGAGGAGTTTAAATTGAGATCAAAATTATATAGACAGAGGCTAGCAGGTGAATCTTTGGTCAACTGGATGTTGAGGTAGACCGGAGATTAGCTTCAAAGGGAAAACCTTGACTGAAGGCCCAGAGGTTGAACCTGTGAACCTTGAGACAGGATCTCCCTCTGCACCCATTACCCTCAGTGAAACACCAGCTGGTGATGGTGTTTCACAACCTCTCTCTGGCCAGAGCTTGACAGCTGAACCAAGCAATGAAGGCCAAAGCTCTCTCCAGCCTGAGTCACCAAAGCCTGGGTCGACAAAGGCAAAAGGAAAATGACTCCTGAGGAGATGAGGAGGAGAAAAGAGAGAGAGGAAGAGGAAGCTGAGGGGAGAGAGTTCAAGTGGTTCCCCAGGGTTTATGAAGCTGCAATCAGGGCTGCCCCAGGCTAAACACTCAGGAAGATGAGTTAAGGGCAGCCAGGCTAACTACCTGGGAACCAAAACTAAATGTTGATGACTCATCTCTCTCCCTTAGATGAATGATGAACTGGCTGACACAGAGTTGTCAAAGGAGAGGAGGAAGCAGAGGATGCAGCACTGCTCCTCAAGCACAAGAAGAAATAAGGCTAAAAAGACTCTACAAGAACATTCCTGTCCTCTCCCCAGTTCAATGAAACACTCACAAGATGGTGTTTCCAAACCTTGGCCAGAGTAGCAACAAAGCAATAAAGGAAAGCTCTCTCCAGCCTGAGTCACCAAAGTTGTGGTCGATAAAGGAAAAAGAAATGACTCCTGAGGATGAGGAGGAGAAGAGAGAGAGGAAGAGGAAGTGAGGGAGAGAGTTCAAGTGTTCCCAGGGTTTATGAAGCTACAATCAGGGCTGCCCCCAGGCTAAACACTCAGGAAGATGAGTTAAGGGTAGCCAGGCTAAACTACCTGGGAACCAGAAACTAAATGTTGATAAACTTATCTCTCTCCCTTAGATAATTGAATGAACAGCGACACAGAGTTGCCAAAGGAGAAGGAGGGAAGCAGAGGATGCAGCACTTATCCTCAAGCACAAAGAAGAAATGAGGCCTAAAGACTGACAAGAACATCCTGTCCTCTCCCCATTTCAAGAAAGTCTGAACCAGAGACTATGGCCACTAAACAACCTGGTAGCAACTGAAGAAGAAAGACTAAAGATGATCAGCTACCTGGTGCCACAGGTCTCTATCAGGCAGAAGATGCACTTCTTCCCTTACCATCTGAGTATAATTGTTTGAATACAATAAGCAGATGGAAGAAAAAGCTAAAAGAGAAAAACAAGCTGAAAAGAAAAGATTAAGGGAAGAAGCTGCAAAGTCAAGGGCCATCATCCATAAAAGCCAAAGGAAGTCTGCTGATAGAACAGGATGATGAGCTTCTTAAGCTGTATGGGTTCTCCGGAAGGAGGCTTGGTCCTATGTCTCTATCCACAAGGATGAGCACATTAGGGTGATCAAGCAGAAGATAAAAAGGGAGAGCTGGTGGACTTGCATTCTCTACCAAGTCCAGCTCAACCTGAAGTTGAGGTGAAGGTTGAACCCACTGAGACAACACAACCTGAACCTGGAGCTGCATCTCAGCCAACTTCATCTTCTGATCCACAGCAGGTCCTCCTCTCTCTTCTTCTAAACCTATTGAGAGGAAATCCAACTGAGGGGGACTCAACTGAACAACCTGGTACTCAAGACCAATCCCTCAGTTAAAATCATCAGGGAGAAAAAAAAGGATGGCCAGAAGATCAACCTCAAAGAAGAAAAGAAAGAAAGGCATCCACCTCCAACCTCAGGATGAGTCAGACCATCCTGAGGGAGTGCATGAAGAGGTCTCTCAACAAACTCCAATCATAGTAGAGCCTCTTGCTGTTGGAAGACAAATTATGTCATGGTCTTATGATGAAGATCAAGACAGATGGTATGTCATAAGAGATCAGGAAGGCATGCATGTCTATTCCTCAGAAGACATGCTCAATCTTCCTCGCATGATCTCTTTGACATGAGAAGGTTCTATGTTAGTCTGAAGGATCCAGACCTAATGATGAAGAAAGGTATGCTGAGGATCCTAATATGGACTATCAAAATCTGAAGAACTTCTCTGTTTTGGTAGCATCAGCCTAGGGGAGAGTTGTAAGATCATCTGAAGATTATGAGGCTGATGCAACCAACAAGCCAGAACAACCAAGTCTTCCATGCATGCACTAAGGAACAAAGATGAACTAGCTTTGGAAGTCTTACACTCTCAAATATGTCTAAGTGTAAGATCGTTGAAGCTAACAGTTTAGAAGGAGTTACTTCGGAAGTTTCACACTCAAACAGAAAAATATTCTAAGTGTGAAATCTTCGAAGCCAAAGACCAGCATCTTCAGAAGCCAAAGATGAAATCTTCCAAAGCTTCAGAGACAAAGTCTTTCGAAGCTGTGAAGACTGATTTCTTCAGAGGACAGAGAAAATATGCTTTCTTTGAATCAACTTTTGAAAAAGCTGACACACTTTCCGCTGCCTGCTCTGTTGGTTCACCAACTTGACACAAGTTGGTGAAACTTCCATGCTTTATCAAAAAATAGGAATGGTCTTTGTCTGTAACTTACCTTACTTGTTCCTGTAGACTTTTTGTATTAGGAAAAGTCAGTGAGCTATGGCATGTCATAGTCACTAGTCAAAAGGCAATCTGCCTTTTGACTTTAGATTGATCTTGTTGTCTAGATTAGTCAAATCCCAACTGTCTTTACATGTAAGTGATGGTGTTAGTAGTTGTAGTATAAAAGTGTCTCAGGTCTTGTAATTTCTTTATGCTTCATAACACTTGTAAGAGAACTTGAGATCAATATACAACATCCTTGAAAACTAATCTTGTGTGATTTTTTTAGTTCTGTCTCTTTGATTTACTTGTGTTCTTTGGAGCATCTGTTTTAAGTTACCAGTTCCCTATTTGAATTGTTAAGTGATCTAAGATCTCTCCTCAGTGTGAAACTAAGTGTTAAGTACCCTTACCCGGTCCTGCAATCTTCTAGGATATACTGAAGAAAAAATCATAACACGTAATACTCAAAAAAATGTTGAAAAATAATAAGTTGTGCATAGCATATTAGCTGATTCTATCAAACTTATGCCTCAAATTATATTTCCCGAGTCGATTATGTCACGTATAACTAGGTTGTTTGTACTAATAGATATCCACCATTTATAACTTAGGTTATAAATTAAATGCTCAGGCAATCTTAACCATTAAAGCATTTTTCATGTAGATGTCACTTTATAAATTTGCGGTGATAACATCTATAGGTTTCGTCTGAAGTCTTTATTATATTGCGAGGCCGATGAACATGGTAGGGCTATTACATCCATACAAGGGATTACGTTTTCTCATAATCAACTACCGAGATATAGGAAAATTCCTTGTATCACACTTCATATCTTATACTTTTTATTTAAATATCTATTATATTTAAAACACTCATTAATAACCTACTAGTTTTACATCTATGGGTTTTTATACTATAGGTTTGAAAACGTGTGCTTGTTCTTATCAGGCTATTTGTGATGCATTTCATGTTATTGTTGTATTGCCGTGCTTACTTATTTTTATATCCCCTTAAGATTGAGAATACTATCACATTTGACTGACAATCAACATATTATAGTGTTATAATATCTCTTGAGTCGATCTTAATAGGAAGTTAAAACCAATATAAGTATCTAATTTTATTTTAGTATATTATGGTGGATGTATATATAGATTACACAATCAAATATTTTATATGGGGCATATTTGATTCTCGTATGAAGTAGTTATGATGGGGAGTATTTGTGATAAGTAAAAATCCTTTGCATAAGGAAATCATAAATAAAAAGCAAAACTAATAAGAAAAAAAAAACTATGTGAGATCACATGCAATTGATGATGTTTGCTTAGCTAAAATCCTAGGTTGCTTTCAAGATATCAGTTGAGTGTGATGCTTGAGATGTTTTGCGTCGTCTAGGAACAATATGAGTCCATTTGTATACTTGGGACATCTAGTGTTGTGGAACTGAAGATTACTATGTCCATGTGAAATACCTATGGAGAATCTGTTTTTTTTACAGTAGCTTGACAAGTGAGAATGATTCCGTGTTAAAAACAGAACCTTGGGATTAGTCCTGAATCATTATTGCATCCGGGCCTTTCTTAAGTCCTGAAGAAGAAGGAGGAGACGAAGGATTTAGTCACTATAGGGCTTTTACATCGGTGTTGGGGGGCACATAACACTAGATTACCTTCATAACTCGGGTTAGCAAAGGTGTCTAATAATCCCTTGGTTGGTATTATCCTTTGCAGATTGTTGTTTGTAACATTAAAAGGAGATAATAAAAAATGCAAGCTTTTAAGGGACGATGGGATCTCTCCAGATAAACATTAAGGGAGAGGTCTAGGTTTTCGAAGTTGTGAGGTTTAAAATTGAACTGGAAATCATGCCAAAGAAATAGTTTTAATTCGGATCAAGAACATGAATAACGACTGCATATTATCAATCTTAACTGAGATGCCGCCACTCAGCTTATTGCCAATAAGGTACATCACAGGGGGCAGGTGGGTTGCTAATTGTACTGCATATAATTGTTTACTTGATCCAGAACTTGTTGTGGCAAGTGCTTGAAGTTTAGTAAGCACTACGAGGAACCCACCTGAGAGAGTATTGTTGGAGCAAAGTTTTGGATATTATTGGTTTCTATGTAATATCCAGATTGAAAAGTCAAAGGGGTTAAAAGTACAAGATTGTAGAAGAGGGACTACTCCTTTTCATATTATCAAAGTTTATTAGTGCTGAAAAAAAAGAATAAAGATCGGAAGATGCAACAACCATGTTTTAAGGTTCAAAAATCATCTCATCTCCTCAATCACCATCTGTCCTCTCATCTCTACACTTCTCAAGATTAAAAGCCACGTTTCTAACCTATAAGAACACCTGGGAACCCTGATATAGCTGCAGATCCTCAATTCTCTTTAAAACAACATCAAGAGTTCATTCTAATCATCAATTGAAGCCTTCTTAGTCTGCGTAAGATGAGAATAAGGGGCTGGGGCAATTCAAAGTATAAATTAAAGCTGGGGAAGGATTTTAACCACCAAATTTTTGGTGCTGTGAGTTTATTCGACCCACATCAGTGGCAAATGGAAGGCAAGAAGATTGCTCACTTTGGAGTGTTAATCAAGGCTGTTAAGAGTTCTAAGCTTGAAATCATAGGGGTAAGCGAGATCTTCAGGGGATGTTTGGAATTGCTTATCAAAACAACTTACGGACTTATTAACTTTTAAAAAGTCAAAAGTTCATTTTATAGTGTTTGGCAATGTGATGGTTGTACGTAAATAAGTTAATAAGTCAGTCCATACTAATTATAACTTATTGGGAAAGTTAATAAGTTAATAAGTTATTTCAGAAGCAATCCCAAACACCCCCTTAACTTCGAG
Organism: Flaveria sonorensis; assembly: GCA_025506505.1. Taxonomy (NCBI): domain Eukaryota; kingdom Viridiplantae; phylum Streptophyta; class Magnoliopsida; order Asterales; family Asteraceae; genus Flaveria; species Flaveria sonorensis. Next base: position 36,347 of record JACCIY010000999.1, on the reverse strand, counting down.
TAAGCATCAATAGTTCATAATCTCATAGTTATATACAAGTAAGGGCTGAATTATCGATTAATGATGAATCCTCTATAAAAACTGAGTTCTAGAGGCTGCTGAAACTTCACTCTTTCAATCGTGGGATGCCATCTTTAATACTGCAGTCTCATTCAAAGATCGATAAGATTAAGGATTTGAAACTCAAGTCTACAAGTTTTTCTTTTTGGTAAGATGACATTATGGTTACTAAGTAATATGAGTTCCATTGAAATTTTAAGTGTTTGAGATGATTAGAGATAATTTATATGATGTTTCAGCTTGGATCAAAAGCACATGATTTCCTTTGGTTGGGAGTAAGAGGCTAGTTCAACAAGTCCAAATCAACTAGTGAGTTGATCCTTAACTCTTAATGCTAAGAAATATTGATTCTCTTGTAAGAATAAATGATATATTAGTTAGATTTATTAGTGTATGAATCCTAAACAATCAATTGTAATGCATATTCCACCAAGGTAAATGGGTCCTTAGAAACTAAGGATACAAATATGATTGTTATATTATAGGGTTGACCGTTAGCCGTCTTTTACTTGAGAAGCAAAGGATCAAGTACACGTCTAAGTACATGTGAGTTTTTCATGATTTAAATCTCTTTTTTACTTGTTTTTTGGAGTTGAATACATGCTAGTGATGATTATTGAATAAAAATGATTTTAAAGTGTATTATTTATTAGTTGTATGTTGACAAATCATTAAGCATAAATGCTCGGGCATATATACGTGTGGAAACAATTGATTCTGCTGGATGGATCGAATATTGCAATCGTATTGTTGCCGTTTATCAGATCTGTGATGCGGAATCTCACAGACCTGTTGATGATTTCAAGTGAAGATCTAATGCAAGATTGAATGTATGATGATGAATGAATGATGAACAATTCAAGAACACAAATTCATAAATATTTATTTCATTCATATGTATGTTTGCTAGGAGATTACAAATGGAGTTTTTAAGAAAAATCTCTCTCACACACACTCAACCTTATGTTTCTCTCACTAGCCTAAATCTATATGCTTGAATAGAGAATGCTTGGTAATGGTTAGCAATGGTTCAGGTATAAATGACTATACTTAGTCAATTTATACTCCTTACATAATGAACCAAATTACATTTCAGCCCTAATGATTACACAAATATTCTTTTAAGTCGAAAAATTCTCTGTTGCTAATGCTTGACTGCCGGGTGCTGACATCATTCGGGACGTCCGCTGATGTTGACTGTTGACTTTGGACCACGGTTGACCAAGTTTGACTTTGGTCAATTTTCTTCGTTTTGATCATATTTTCAGCATAGCTTCACCGTGTCGGTTTTGTAATCATCATGAGATTTAGCACGTAGGTTTTGGTAAGTATCATCTTCAAATAGTCCAACAATACGTATAGGCGGTACTATTTATTTGGCTGGATTGCAAGCGTTTGATCGATGTGCTTCTTAGTGCTCTCTCACTAGAATTTGTATATGTTAACCCCCGAAGGTTCCTCCTGGTAGTAAAACCCTGAACCAGATTTGATTTGTGTACAACTTATTTGGATAATACACAGTGTGAAGATTTATGTCTATATCATGAACTCACGGTTTATGCTGACGTATATTTTGAGCATGTTTTAGGAAACCCGTAGACGCCCTACTCTCTAAAAGCTTGATGGTAATAGAGTAAGGTGTGAGAATTGAAGTCTTTGATGATCCTAATATTTTGAGGAGGTTGAAGGTGTTTTAGAAGACTTATGATGAAGATTAGATTTTAGTTTATCTTATAGTTCTACCTTTGTACTAAGTAAATTTAGTATCACTCTGTATTGTAAAAATGATTCTATTAATATATGTAAGCTTTCCGCTGTAAGACTGTGCCAATCGGTCACCTTAGGCCGCGTTTTGGTGGGGTGTGACATTCTATAATCTTGAATTTAATTTTAAATGAGTAGAACATTAAAGTTTTTTTTATTTAAGTTTGATTTCCTTATTCTATAAATTCATCTTTTGCATTGATAATCTTTTCTTGCATTTGGATATATGTTCTCAAGTTTGACTTCAGATGAGATGATTCACAAAACAGTGTCTTTATAGTTGTTCTTATAATTGTCCATATCTATATCACTAGGTAGTTAAAGGCTCAAACGCAAAGGGCAAGCCTATTGCCTAGGCTCAAGATGTACAAAAAGCGCAAACCCAAGACACACGAGGCGACCTTCGGTCTAGGCTAATTTTAGTTGTTTTTAATTCGCTTTTTTGTTGTTAGACTGGTTTTGTCTTGTTTAGGAAGGCATTTGGCTAGTCAAACCGTTTGGGAACTAATTTTAGTCGGTTTAAATAAGTTTTTCCTGGCTAGGTTCATCCTGATTCACACTTTTTTTACGTTTTGTTGAGTGGAGGTTCGTGCCTTTGTGCCTTTAACCACATAGTTGGTAGGCCACGTAACATGATATCCATACATATTAGCACGACACATATTTGCACTTGGTTTTTTGTGCGGGGGTGTCACTTCCATCCTTAGGAGTCCTTATAACATGAACAAACCCATCAAAATTTCTTTAGACTAGAGAAAGTAGTGGGAAAGTTGTTCTTTTGGGGAAAACATATTAGGGGTCAGTGCGGTGATCCTTTGATGTGATGGTAAGGCAATAGCTTACGTCCGGAGCATTGTTTGTCTGAGGGTGCATTTTACAATTGATTTACAAGGTCAGACTCACCTTTGGCATAAAGAAGGTTGTGAGAGATGAGAGCAACAAGAATTGCTTCTTTTAAAAGTAACCTCATAACTTCTATTCATGTGGTGATTTCTTTCAAAAGCTATTTTATAAGCATGAGTGATTGAGTAAGTTGTTTAGTAAGTTCATGCATAGACTATTGTTACTTGTGTTGTGCCTAAAACCATTTTCCACTTCGCGTGAGTCTTCTTTTGAACGTTATAAAGCTTGTTCGGGGTACTTGAGCTTTTTTATGAATTCATTTTTAATATCTTATTTATAGTGTTCAAGAACTAAACAACTTAAAAAATTATTTATTAATATATACTAATATTTTCTGAAAAACAGACGCATCACACCTCAACTTTTGGGATCTAAAACTCCCAGACTGCCTCACACTTTTTGAAGCAAGTGTGGCGTTCATCCTTGCCGTTCACTAATTATGAATAATGTCATGAATGTCGTTAACCTGCTGCTTAATCTCGTAAACTCCAATTAGATCGACATATAAGCTGTTCAATTAGATAGTCACACGTTGTACTTATCAAATTGCGTATATAATGAAATTACTAAGAACATTAATTTATGTTCAATGTTTTCGGTTTCTTTATTCGGGTTTAATCTCTATTTTTGGCATCCGCTTCAAAATCATGATGCATGTAAAGCTGATTTGAATCTAAGAATAGTTGAGTTTTACTATGATCTATGATCAGTTTTTTAAGCCTTTTGTTTTATAACATTTGTTGAAGAAGATAACAAACCATAAAAAAAGTTGTTTAGCATAGCAGCATATAATTTTAACATAAACTTTAGTCTTAACTGTTTAACTATTGTTTAAAAAACAATATGATCCAAAAAACACCCAATCGAATCAATTAGATTAGATCACCTTAACAGTCAAAACCAATTCAGTTTAATTGTTTAAATTGTCTTTTTATAGTCATTTATGAAACAAAGTGTAATTACCAAAGTCTAAACTTTGTGTCATTTTTAACCCTACAAAGATATTTAAGAAACAATGTGTAATAACCAAAAATAACCCTTCTTTCAACAAATTTGCTCACAAAATCAACGGTCGATGTGAATTAGTTACTGCATTCTTAACAAGTTCTTCAAAACAACACAAAATCCATTTTTAAAAAAACAAAGACAGATGTTTCAACGACAAAAGATAAGTTGAACCTCAAGATTCGACTCCGGTTTCAGCAATTCTCTAGGCCACAAGGGTGCTGGCTGTGGTTGACTCGCTGCAAACAACAAATAATAATTACTAAACAGCATACGATAAAAATAATAACAGTAACAAAAATAGAGGTGTTCACAACTCAGCCCGTCTTGACAAAAACTCTTAAGCGAAACATCTAACCACAGTTTCCAAAACCAACAAAGCAAACAGGCTTAGTTGGGTTGGCCAAATAGGACCCTCTTAGTGGTTTGACGCCTTAGTTTTAGCAGTGTTAACAATTGTTTCAAAATAATTAGTTTGTTTCAACAAAAAATTATAAAAAAATAAAGATGGTTCGCGAATAAAATATATAAACCCAACTACATATTTCAAAAGTGAAAAAGAAAAAAAGCTAAAAAAAATGGTTGCGTTTTACCAAGTACGTTCCATTTCCAAATAATAGGTGGACTTGCTATGGTTTAGACCGTTGGGCTGATTAAGACAGTTAATGATAATCACTAATGACAGAAACACAATCAAAGAGAATCTCTTAGGGACCTAAATTGTGACACATTTCTAGTAAACATTTGGGAACAAAGTGCATGTGCAACAATATTGATGATACTTAAAAAAAAGACATACTATTTCCAAACGGGTGGAAGCTTCTTGGTCTTCTTGTAGTAGCGGGCAAGTCGGTGAATCCTGCTCTCAACAAGAATCAGCCTGAATTTGGAATCTTTGTCCTTCCTGTTCCTCTCCAAGTGCTTTCTAATAGCAACTGCCTTCTTGATGAGGTGGTATAAATCCTCCGGGATTTCAGGAGCAAGCCCTGTAAATATACAAAGAACACAAATTAGTCAGTTAAAATAGTTAACATCAAAGAGGACAACTAGATAGATAAAATCCATACCATGTGCCTTGAGAATTCGGAGAATCTTGCTTCCGGTTACACTATTCACTTGAGCAATACCATGAGAATCACGAAGAATAACACCAATCTGGGATGGTGTAAGACCCTTCTTGGCAAACTTACAGATACTGTCCTGAACCTGATGAATTAAATCAAACAATAATAATCAAATTACAGAATTAAGAACAATACTATCTCATTAAAAAGACATGAAGATAAGATAAGATAAAACCAACATTAAATAAACAATAGATCTTTCAGCCAGTTAAGGGCATAAAATCATATAACTATAACATCAAAGTTAACACAAGATTCTCAATCGATGAATGCTAAAAATATGTAAGATAAAATGACGTAGTTGTTTCATATAAAATTTGACAAAACCAAGTGATATTCATAAAACCTTAAACACACAACCAAAATCCCAAAAACCAAAATGAAAGCAAGATTCATACCACAAAAATGTTGCAAATACAAAGAAATTTCAGGGTAGCATGCTGCAGTAATAATGTAATCAGAATTCTACAGGCAGAATAAGCCATTACAATCATACCTTTTCATGATATAAATATGATCTTACTGATTTGACAATAATTCACATATGGTGACAACCCATAAGCAATTAAAAACATAGACAAGAGAAGATAAAAATTTCATACATCCTGTGCGGAGATCTTCAACCAGCTAGGCGGTGTCCTCTTGTAAGGCTTTGCTGATGCTGAAATACCCTTTCTGTTCATCAGACAACAACCAAAACACAAATCAAACTAAAACAAACACACAATCCTTCACAAATCAACATACATTTATAATCCAGCCGCAGCTATACAACCTAAAAGTTCATAATTAGCAGTCAAATTTCAAAAACAGCTACAAAATGCCAACCTTTCGTTTGAATTATAAACAATCAAATTGATCGTTAATAACATAACTATCACAAGCATAGATAACGGATCATTTTGAGTGTAATTGATAGAGAAGTGAAGAAGATGTTACCCTTTGCTGTGCATACGACCCATGGTGACGGAGATGTGGTGGTCGCCGCTGCTTGCTGCCGCGCCGGTGGGTGAAGATTGGTTGAAAACCCTAGATGCAGAGGTAGGCGGAAGATGAAGTTTATTGATCGGTTGATATTTATAGTATGGAAATTAAGGGTGTTTGAGTAGAGGCCCAATATTGGAATGATATGGGCTTTCTTTTGTAGTTGTGTTTCAAGCTTTATGGGCTCAGGTTTGATACAATATGTTTCTAGCTTACAGAGGTGCACAAACGAACCGGTTTCCCGACCCGAACCGGTAACCCAAAATGAAACCGAACCGGTTTCAACCTGGTGATAGGTCAAACCGGTTTCAACCCGGAAAAAACCGGCGGTTTGGAACCGGTTTATATAGTTAGAGCCCAAACCGGTTTGGAACCGGTTTTTACCCAACCCGGTTTACGAACTGGCCCAAAAAAACCGGTTTGAAACCACTCAATAAAAATGTTTATTTTTTTTAAACTTGTATTCGCAAGATGTATCTTTTGTTATTTAGAGCCCAAACCGGTTTTTTAACCGACAAAAAAAAATGTTTATTTAGAGTCCAAACCGGTTTGTTTAAACCGGCCAAAAAAAACTTGTATTCGCAAGCTGTATCTTTTGTTTTGTTTAAAAATCCGTATAAGAGTTTATTTTAAGTTTATTTTTAATGTATTTTTTAAAGAAATACCACTCAACAAAAATGTATTTGTAGTTGTTTCATTTAATCTACTTTTTAAATAAATTTATACTTTAAATATATTATTTATTGAAATAAAAAAAATACCGGTTTGGGAACCGGTTTTTGGACCCGAACCGGTTAGGAACTGAGCCGGACCTGTTTGTATCGGGTTGGATTTTATTGGTACTAAACCGGTTTGGGAACCGACTCGGTTTTTGTCAAACCCGGTTCCAAAAACGTTGACCTGAACCCGGTTCGGGTTTAACCCGACCCGTTTCGGGAAAAAACCCGGTTTGTGCACCTCTAGGCTCAATACTTTCTATTTTTTATCTCAAAGTTAGGGTTGTTCACGAGCCGAGCCTAACCGAACGAACCTTTGTTCGCTCTTGGCTCTTTTCTAAACCGAACCGAGCCGAGCGACTCGTTTACAACCGAGCAAAAAATCGAACGAGCATTTTTCAAGCGTTAATTTTTCGAATGAGCGTCGAGCGAGCGCAAGCGAGGTAGCGAGAGGGGGTGGCCGCCGTAGGGGGAGGTCGCGAGTGGGGGTGGCCGTCAGAGGGGGAGGTCGTGTGAAGAGTGGCCGCCGGAGGGGGAGGTTGCCAGCGGGTGGAGGAGGTACAGATGGTCAATGATGGTGTGGGAGAAGTGGAGGTCAACTAGGAGAAGTGGGTGTTGATGGAGGGTTTTGTTTAAGAAAGGGTAAAATGGTAAAGATTTCTATTCAGCATTGTGTTACAACTTAACCATTCACTGCTGAATGGAATGATTAAGAGGTTGTATTTTTCTTAAACAAACACCATCAACTCTTACTGATTCAGATGTAACATCTTAATGAAATCATTAATAGGCTACCAAACAGCCGCTGAATGTATTTTAAACAATGATTTAGAACCTGGTGGGGGGAAAAGAAAGCCGAAGGTCAGGTTAAATGTAACTTCTTTTAAAACGTGAATATCATATCAAAATCACAAATTCCTAACACATTTTGGCAGCACTCAGCTTTTCCTCTTCATCTATAACGAGTTTGCTGATCGGCTGGTACGACGACATGTATAAGAGTTCCATCTAACGCACCTATTGCTCCTGGAAATATTTGTTTTAGCTTTCTATGCCTTTCTGAAGTATTTTTGATTGCGTTTGAATATGTTGGAACTATAATTTCTCTTGAAAAATTCATCATTGCATTTAGGACCTCAGAAAACATCTATGAATCGTTTATGCTGTGTGTTGAAATCTACGTTTGACCATCCGAAATTGTTCATTGTGTCATATGACAATTAAAAACATAGCCAACTTCTCTTCAAAGGTTATCGACCTACTACTTTGCAACCAATTTCTTTGTTAAAAATGATTACAAAATTGTACATATGCTTCACGTGAAAGCTGCATCATCTCATGACATTGTGTGGAAGATCTATGTAACAACTCTTGCGTATACACATGACCGGACAATGCTGAATTCAAGTCTCTTGTCCTTTCAATTCTTCCTGTGGCTAACCGTAACCATTGCCAACAAAGTAAAATGAAAACGGTAATCTCATCCTCCAAATCCATATGCTACCTATTAACATGCATAAGAATATCACATCTATCAAAGCAATCGAAACATCAATAAACATATCATCCATCACATCCATCATAACAATTAAAAACAGACATAAAACATATCATCCAAAAACCAATCCATCATATGTAAAAAACCTATATGCATACTATCAAAAACTTAACCATCATATCCAAAAACCCATAAATATATTATCTAAAAGTCTATCCATCACATCAAAAAACATGACATTAAAACAGTCCATATTTCGCTCCAGCATTTTTGACCCAAAGCTCACATGTTGACGGCTGTAGTCGCAACCACACCTTCCTTATGTCCGAACTCTCACCAAAAACCAAAAGTGTCGTTTGATATTTTACATCAAACATGCCCCACCCCAAACTCTCCGACTTGTCCATACATGCATCCATATCATTAGACAAATTGTGTTTTTCAATCAACATCTTTGCAACCAGAGAGATTTCATCCCCAACTTCTATTAACTTTGAGTTTAATCTTTCCTTATGTTTTCATTTATCCTTTTAGCTTTAGACCAAATGATTTACTCCTCGCTAACACTGGCGGTCGGGGTTTTCCTTTTATTTTTGGAACGATAAGATGACTCTTCACTAGCACCTACTTCCATTTGAGTACAATCGATATCATTAAGGCCATCTAAATTTTGATCAGACACTTCATCAGAAGGACGAGGAAGTGTTGAAGATGGCCCCCAACTTTCAAAGCAATTTAAGGTAGAACCCTCAAATAATTGAACACAAATTTCGGGGTAAGAAAGGGACGCACTTTTCAAAGCTTCTACATATTTGTTCGACAAGTTAAATGTTTTTGTTACGAGATTATAAAAATTGTCGTTTTTGTTTTTTAGCTTTGTCCAGGCGGCAAATTTAGCTTTTATATAGTCATAGCGATTCTTCATTTGTCTTTGATCCCCCATAAAATTGTGTTATGTTTTTCAATTTATACGCATTCTTCCAAGAAATTCGCTTAAGACTGCTTCCCTCACATCAATGAAGTGTCAATTCATGGACGCATGTTTCTAGATAAGTTTTTTCAACCCCATCTTGCTTTCAGTTAATCCTAATCTTTTTGAGCCATTTTCTTCAAACAATACAAATACGCAAAAACAAAAATACTTAAAAACTAGCATTACGACAAACTTTAGTAAAAACATATACTAAAACATATAGTATCAAATCAAACATAATTTCTATAAGCTAGAAAAATTGTATCAAACCAAACATGACTTTTATAAACTATAAACAAAACCCAACTATCATAAACTATAAACATTTTAAATCAAAGCAAACATGATTCTAGTTAACTTCTATAACCTAAAAACAAGACCCGACAAATCAAACCCACTTACTAATTTTTGGGTTACTGTGGGTGCTTGTAGTAACCCTTTGGGTTATTTTGAGTCATAAGTAATGTCTTAACGTGTCTATGTGGGCTGGAGTAAAAGGAACAAAAAAATTAGATGGGTGATAATGGGCTTGGAGCAGGTAGGAATGGGCACCCTTAAAAAATCCCTCAAAACTTATCTCTGGTTCTCTGTATTTTGAATAGTCTTCCATTTTACAAATGATACAAGAACAGTGAACACTAATCAACCTTATTCAACTGTCGATTCATTTATCAAATGATACAAATCTAGCAAGTCGGGCTGCACCTGAAGATTAAAAAGGGTGAGCTAATTGACTTGCATTCTCCACCAAGTCAGGCTGCACCTGAAGTTGAGGTTAAGGTTGAACCACAAGAGACAACACAACCTGGACTTAGTACTAGACCACAATCAACTTCATCTTCTGATCTACAGTAGGGTCCTGATCCCTCTTCTTCTGAACCTGTGAGGGAAGAGGACCCAACTGAGAAAGACACATAAGAACAACCTGGTGCTGAAGGCCAGTCTTCTCAGTTGAAATCTGGAAAGAGGAAGAAAAGGATTTCCATTAGTAGGGACAAGAAGAAGAAGAAGAAGTCCACCTCTACACCTCAGGATGGGTTAGAATATCCTGAGGGTGATCAAGAAGAGGCTGCTCATCCAACTCCCACTCAAGTAGAGCCTCTTGCTGCTGGGAGACCCATCTTGTCTTGGACCTTTGCTGCTAATCCGGACAGATGGTATGTCATTAGAGATCAAGGAGGTCAAGATGTCTACTTCTGGCAAGACATACTTGATCTCCCTCTACACGATCTCTATGACATAAGGAGATACTATAAGAGTTTAAGGGATCCTGATCAAACGATAAAGAAAGGAATGGTCTTGATCCTGATGAGGACTGTCAATAGATGAAGTAATCTCTTCTGTTTTGGTAGCATCAGCCTAGGGGGAGTTTGTAAGGTTTATACTTAAAGGCTGATGCAACCAAAGCAATCAAAGAGCTCTTAGCATGCATGCATGAAGCACAAAGAAAAGTTACTTCGGAAGTTTTACACAACTCAAAGGAAATAAGCTAAGTGTAAAATCTTCCGAAGACAAATGACAAATCGTCCGAAGCCAAAGATGAAGTCTTCCGAAGCTTCAGAGACAAAGTCTTTCAAAACCAAAGATTGATTTCTTTTGAAGACAGAGAAGACATGCTTTCTCTGATCACCTTTTGACTAAAGGTGAAAAACTTTCCCCTGCCACTCTGAAGACTCACCAACTTATATGAGTTGGTGAAAAGGTCCATGCTTTTGTCAACTGTTGATTATGGTCATTGGTCTGTAACTTTCTACTTCTGTACCTTTTATCCTTTTTGTAATACATTAGGATGTGAGCTATGCATGTCATAGTCACTAATCAAAAGGCAATCTGCCTTTTGACTTTACATTGATCTTGTTGTCTAGATTAGTGTTTTCAGCTGGCCTTCAAAGTATGGCCGACTGTAGGATGTAGTATAAAGTGTCTCAAGTACTTGTATCTTTGATATGCTTTGAAACACTTGTAAAAGAACTTGAGTGTAATATACATTATTCTTGAAGACTAATATCATCTTGTTATTGTTCTTTGTTCTATCTCTATTTACTTGTGTTTTTAGTATCATCTATACAAATCCGGTTCCCTATTTGATCTGTTAAGTATTCTAACTCTCTCCTCATTATGAAACTGTTGCATTGACCCCCTTCAATGGTCCTGCAATTGGTATCAGAGCATTTTAGGCTCTTGATTTTAAGATCTCACCATCTTAAATCCTTTAGTTTCACAAAACACTATACAACTCAAATGGCAGCTTTTACCAAGGCTGATATAGAAACTAGTACCATGACAAAATCTCCACTGATCACTCCTGATGACTTTGATACTTGGTGCCAAAGAATGGAAGGCTTTATCAAGTCTCAAGATAGCAGGACATAAGGATCTGTTGTCTTAGGACCTCATGTACCATGCCCCACTTTAGCTGCTGCTGGTGGTGGCATGATACCAAAGGAAGTGACTGACTACTCAGAAGAAGACTAGAAGAAGATTGATGTAGATCTGAAGGCCATGACCGCTCTCCAAACTGCTATTCCTAACTCTATTTACAAAGGCTTCACGAAGTGCAAAACTGCTAAGCAACTATGGGATGCATTGAAGCTTATGTATGAGGGGTCCAATGAAGCAAAAGAAAATAAGAAAGACCTCTTGAAGCAGCAGTTTGAGAACTTCACCTACAAAACAGGTGAAACCGTGACTCAATAATACTTCAGGTATGTTGAGATCGTGGATACTGTAACGGATGTTAGAGTAAATCTTGAGAATAGGGATATTGTGAGGAAGTTCATGTCTGATCTTCCTAGACAATGGATACACTATTATGTGGTCATTAAGAGGACTGAAAACCTAAGACCCTTACTCTCACAGAGATGTATGGTATCCTCAGTGGATACCAAATGAAGTTGAACATGCAAAATCCATATGGCAACTCCTCCAACAATCAGCAGGGTTCAGCCCCTCATGTGGTTGAAAGGACTGCAGAAAACCACAAATCATCTACTCTGCTACCTTGAAAATTAAAGGTCATTTCATCACCTTCCCGGAGACACCAAGGGAGAGCTACATCCAAGGAAGCCCATTCCAAAAGACAAGCTCTTCACAAGCCTTTGTGTCTGCTGATAAAAGCAGTGACAACTTTCTTTTCACTCTTGAAGACCTGGACTGTATCCATCCAGATGATGTGAAGTACATGGAAATAGTCCAGCAAATGGCTCTTCTCACTCACAGGGCCAAGAAGTTCTATAAGAGAACTGGGAGTAAGTTTCCTATCAATGCATCTAGTGGAAAGTTTGGGCTAGATAAAAGCAGAGTGAAGTGTTAGAATTGTAACCAAATGGGACACTTTGCTAGGGAGTGCAAGGCACCAAAGACAAATGGTGGCCAAGCACAAACCAACCCAAACTACACTGATGGATCTCCAAAGACTGAGAAGCCTAAGCAGGAAGCTACAGTTGCTGTTAAGAAGGAGGGTTTGACTATAGCTTTCAGGTTGAAGATGTCTCTCCAAACCAAACATTGATGGCTGATCATGAAGAAGCCAAGGCACTTAAACATCTTTGCACCCCTGAATGTATTGCTAAAGTTAATAGATACAGGTCCTATAACTTGGAAATGAGATCTAATCTTAAGTCCTTGAATATTTTAAAAGCTGGTTTTAAAAGAGTTGAAAATGATTATAAACTTAAGATAAAAGATCTAGAGAAAACCATTTCAACTCTAAAGCATGAGCACACAAATTACAGGACTCAAATTAAGGATCTCATTACCAGGTTAACTGAATGCCAGGCTGGGCTTATGATCAGCAAAGCCCGGGCAGAAAAATGTGTTCTTGAAGAAGAGACCTTCAAGAACATCATATCCTCATCCTTGCATGCAAAAATTTATTATCAGAATAAGCAGGGACTGGGATCTACTGAGATAGCTCCTCCACACACTCTACTATCTGTAAGATCTCCAAGATGTGGAACTTGTCAAGATGAGCTTCCTCCCATAGACCCCATTCAAGAAAATGATGAAGATGAAGAGGAGGTAGTGAAGGATGGATCTAAGATGAGTGAAGAAGATCATCCTAAAAAGGGTTACTGTTCTCCTAAGGAAAGAAAAGAATCAGGAATGAGCAAATTCAAGAGAAAGAACTTGATCAGCGCAGCATAGAGAAAGGCAAAGAAGGATCAAGAGATCAAGGCCACCTTCAACTCCAAGCAGAAACAAGTCTTTATCTCTGCAGGATTTGAATTGGTAAAGACCGAGGACACAACTATGAACTCTAGTACCAGGAGTTCTAGTTCATGTTCACCTCATCCCTGTGAAGAAAAGAAGGCTGATCAAATGTGCACCACTGCTGCACATCCTGAACCATCCATTTCCAAAAGCAAGCATCACCTTGAGGAGCCTGCTGCGTCATCTGTGAAGATGAAGATGGAGTGTAAAGTGATCAAGCTCAGCTTTCTACATAAAAAAAAAGCCTCTCAGAAGGAAGCCAACTGAATGTGTCATATATGGTAGTACTTCATTTTGCTAAGGATTGCATCTACAATCCTAAAAGTACTATCCACATGACTAAGAAGAAGACTTCTGAGAAGAAGAAGAAGAAGAAAACAACTTCGGAAGGAAAATCTTTTCCTTTCAGAAGCTCCAAAGTAAAGTTGAAGACAAGTGAAAACTTGCATTTGAAAGAAAATTTGGCCTCGGAAGAAAAGAATGCTTCCGAAGTACTAAAGTCTGCTGTAGTGAATGTGAGATCTTCTGAAGGTCCAGTCTCCAAAACTTTCAAAGCTATCGATACTTTTGAAGTGTTAAAGGTCAAGTCTTATCTCCCAAAGATGGTGTGGAAAATAAAGGAAGATCATGTGACTGAATGTTCCTCATCAACAACAGCTGATGATCCTCAAAGCTTGAATATATGATTAATTAGTGTTGCATTGTCTTCAGTTCACTTTGACAAGCCCAAGACCAATGAGGCTTGGGTTTCCAAATGTAACTAACCATCTCTTTTTGTGCAAGAACAACTCAAGACCAAAGAAAATATCATTGATAGTGTTCCAGGCACATGACAGGCAATGGCTCTTTGCTTCAAAACTTTGTAAGATTTGATGGAGGGCTAGTTGCTTTTAGAGGAGAATTTGTTGGTTATATCACCGGAAGGGGCAGGGTCATAAATGGTAAGCTCGGTATTGAGAAGGTAAACTTTATTAAGGAGCTTGGATACAATCTTTTGAGTGTGTCCCAATTTTGTGATTAGAGACACAACATGCTCTTTACTGAGCATGAGTGCATTGTTCTCAAGCTCGAGGTGGCCATTCCTCAAGAGCATATCTTGCTCAGAGCCTCCAAGAGAGGGAACATGTACAAGATGGATTTGCAGGAAACATATCCTTCTGGAGAAGTTTCTTGCTTTCTATCTAAAGCCAATAGTGATGAGTCTTTTTTTTGGCATAAAAGAATATGCCATGTAAACTTTAAAAACATGAATAAATTAATTAAGAATGATTTGGTAACTGGAATCCCAAGGAAAGAGTTTACAAGTGATGACCATTGTGTTGCATGCCTAAAAGGGAAGCAACACAAAATGTCTCACAAGCCAAAGGAAATGAACTCCATCACTACTCCCCTACACTTATTACATATGGATCTCTTTGGACCTACCAGTGTAATGAGTTTAGGAAGGACCTCTTACTGCTTGGTGATCACAGATGATTTCATAAGATATACTTGGGTCTTCTTCCTTAGAACTAAGGATGAGACTCCTGAAATCTTGAAGAACTTTATTCTGAAAATTGAGAATCAATGTGATCACAAGGTCAAGACCATAAGATGTGATCAAGGAACTGAATTTAAAAACCAAATCCTTGATTCATTTCGTGATAAAAAAGGTATTACAAGACAATATAGTGCTCTCAGGACTCCTCAGTAAAACGGTGTTACTGAGAGGAAAAACGGTGTTAAACTGCAAGAACCATGCTATCTGATTCTAAACTGCCCATCACCTTTTGGGCAGAGGCAGTCAACACTGACTGCTATGTTGAAAACAAAGTTTTAGTAGTCAAGACTCATGGTAAGACTTCTTATGAACTATGGCACAAAAGGAAACCTTTCATTGGTTTCCTCAGATAATTTGGATGTCCTTGCACCATCTTGAATACCAAAGTTCAAGTAGCCAAGTTTGCTGAGAAATCATATTATGGACAGTTCATTAGATACGCTTCCCAAGCTAAGGTTTATAGAGTATACAATCTTAAAACCAGAGCAGTTGAGGAGTCAGCCAATGACCTTCAATGAGCACACACCAGTGTGAAAGGTTTTGTCCTAATTGGCTGTTTGATCTTGACTTAGATACCAACTATTTTAACAAATCTTGTGAGAATGTTTTAGGATCTACAAGTATCTTATCAACAGGAGATTCTGATCCAAGATTTGAGCTGAGAAGACCAAGTGTACAAACTACTTCAACTCCAGTGGTAACTAGCCCTGTAGTTGGAAATCCTATCAGCACAACCATGACAAATTCTTCAGCTGATACATCTGAGGTGCCTATAAATTTTAGCACAGAGGTATAGAACTTAGATGAAGGCATTTCCAATGTAAGAGGAGATGGAGGAGGTGATAGTGATTAGGAGTTTCTTGATGCTGATAACCACTCCATAGAAGACAACATCAATGATGTAACACACTCATTGGATCAAGTTTCACTTGATAAGTGTGTTGATGTGGTGGATGATTCTCAAGCACCAGATTTGAATTTCACAAATTTAGATGTGTCCAAAAAACTTGTTGTGATTCCTCAACTAAGAATCCACAAGTCTCATCCTACCACAAACATCATTGGAGATGTTGAAACTGGGGTTAGAACAAGAGGACAAAACCATGATAAAAATGTTTGTCTTAACTCTTGTTTCTTGTCCCAAATAGAGCCTAAGAAGATTGAAGAAGCTTTGAAACATGGAAGTTGGGTTGAAGCAATACAGGAGGAGCTGATTTAATTCAAGAGACAGAAGGTTTGGAATCTATGTCCTCTTCCTCCAGGGAAGACTACCATAGGTACCAAGTGGGTTTTTAGGAACAAGAAGGATGATAGAGGACTTGTTATCAAGAACCAGGCAAGACTGGTTGTTCAAGGATACACACAAAAAGAATGGATTGACTACACAGATGCTTTTGCTCCAGTAGCAAGACTTAAAGCTGTTAGGATATTCCTGGCTTTTGCTGCATCCAAGGATTTCAAGGTCTACCAGCTTGATGTCAAGTGTGCCTTTTTATGTAGGGTGATCGATGAGGAGGTGTATGTCTAACAACCACCTGGCTTTGCAGACCCAGATAATCCAGATTATATCGGCAAGCTTGACAAAGCTCTCTATGGGTTGCATCAGGCTCCAAGGAAGTGGTATGAGACTCTATCACAGTATCTCTGTAAGCACAGATACAAGAGAGGTACTATTAATGGAACACTCTTCATCAAAGGAACAGGAAATGACTTGATGCTGGTTCAAGTTTATATAGATGACATCATTTTTGGGTCAACTAATTCAAAGCTTTGCAAAGACTTTGAGAAGCTGATGAAGAATAGATTTGAAATGAGTGCCATGGGGGAACTCAATTTCTTTTTAGGAATTCAAGTGAAGCAGGTTGATAATGGCATCTTCATAAATCAGTCAAAGTATGTACAAGACATACTTACCAGATTTGACATGACTGAGTGCAAGGTTGCTAAGACACCCATATCCAGAAACCACTCTCTTGGACCAGATCTTGAGGGGGAGTGTGTTGATGAACATCTATACAGGGCTATGATTGGGTTTCATATGTACTTCACAGCCAGCAGGCCTGATATCATATTTGCTACATGTATTTGTGCAAGATATCAATCCAACCCCAGGATGTCACACCTGGTTGCTGTTAAGAGAATTTTAAAATATCTCAAGGGTGCTCCCAAATTAGGCCTTTGGTATCCAAAGAATTCTGACTTCAATCTGTATGCATATACTGATAGTGACTATGGTGGCTGCAATATGACTTCAAAGTCAACATCTGGGGGATGTTAATTTTTGGTGGAAGGATAGTCTCATGGCAATGCAAGCTGTTGTGCTCAAGTGCTTTGGATTCAGAATCAGATGCTAGACTATGGATTCAATTTCAAGGAGACTCCCATCCACATAGACAACAACAGTGCTATCTTTATCACAGAGAATCCAGTTCAGCACTTAAAGACAAAGCACATCAATATCAGATATCATTTGATCAGAGATAATTTTGAAAATAAATTAGTAAAACTATTCAAAGTTAACACAAATAAACAATATGCTGATTTATTCATAATAGCAATTGATGAGTAGAGATTGAAGTATCTTGTATCAACTATTGAGATGATTAACTTTGAGTAGATTTTCTTTAAACTAAATGCAAGATTATTTTTAAAATATGTGTGTCTTAAGTTGTCTATTTCATCATCATATAAGCCCAATTTACTTTGAAAGAAACTTTTCAAAATGATACCCCTTAGAATTTTAAGAACTTTGGATATATTTTCCTTTGGAAGACATCAAGTTGTCTTCAGAAGAAAATTATTTCTTCAAAGAAAATAACTACTTCTGAGAAATTAACCTTCGGAAGAAATTTTGATGTATCTTCCGAAGCTTATTTTTTTGACCAAGTACTATATGCATTGAGGGACCATTTTCTTCCGAAAGCAATTAAGTCTCGGAAGCTTTATTTTTGATATTTGATATCTTCCGAAGTAAAATCTATCTAGGAAGTAAAAATACTCTAAGTATTTTTCTTCAGAAGCAAAATTCTTAAAAAACTAAGGAATATCTTCCGAAACCAAATTAGCTCGAAAGTTTTTGTAAAACCTTCCGAAGACAAATTACCTTCGAAAGATTTAGACTTCCAAGAAAACTAACTTTTTGGGCACTTTTTATGAGGTGGGACCGACATCCGGATTTCAAAGTTTATCCTTTTACATTAACTTTTGCCTCAAATCCATACCATATATATTCGTACAATGGTTCCCCCTCTTTCACTATTCACCTTCTTCTATAAGATTCAAACCCTAAATTCACCCACAAACCGACCTTGTTCTTACCTTCCTTCATCTTAAAGCTACTCAAAATGGCCAATCCTGATCCAAGAAACCAGCCCGATTTCTCAATGCAACTATACAGACAACATAATCAGGTTGCTTTGTTAGTGTTCGAGAAGGATCCTGGCTTCTCAGACGTTTTCCGTTTCTTAACTCTATCCAACTACTTCACCTCCCTCACCATAAATCCTCCACTATATGAAGATCAGCTGTTGGAGTTTTGGAGGACCTACCAAGAGGTCATTATGGATGGGGAGAATGCATTGTCTGCCATAGTGCAGGGCAGGACAGTTTTTATCACTCCAGCCACCATTCGTACTCATCTTAGGCTAGATGATGAAGAAGGTGAATTGTCCTTTCCAAAATCTTTTGTGAACCATTCTTTCAGGCAGATGGGCTATAAGGGTGATTACTCAGTAAGAACCTTAAGAAGGGGAAGGTCTCTTCCTATGGAAGTACCTCCTCGATGTTGTCATCCATTGTCTATCAAACAAACATGGAGGGTGGGATCAAATTCCGGAAGACCTTTCCTACATAGTCCATGGATTGGTACAAGGGGTCAAGTTCAGGTACTCATAATTTGTTTATACCAATTTACTTGCAAACTTGAACTCCTTAAAATATTATATGTTCCCAGATATGTCCAATACATTCTTAACTGTGAACTGGACTCACAGTTGAGGGGAACATGTAATGTTCTTAAATTGGGACAAAAGAAGCACAACATCTTTAAAACAATGAGAAAGCCAACCGTTGGCTTCTCAGGGGTAGAAACAACCCTAATCTTAAAAATGTTAGAGCTCATTACTCAAGGTGACAACTTAGCAACACAAGCTAATATTGAACCCACACCTTCCACATCTACACCACCCACACAGCCTCAAATCATCATCAAGTTCACACTGATGTGGACTCTCTCATACAAATTCTGTTTAAGGAGGGTATACCAAGGGCAATGCCAACTCCATCTCACCTAGCTGATAATCCAATTATAGGATGGAGGTATGATGATTAAAGAAGAGCCCTGGTAATCTCTAGGTCTCAAGGTCAACAAGAGATCTTCAACTTCTATACCTTGAGATTCTATGAGAGCACTTATCTAGTTAACCTCCACTTTCCAACCCAAGTCAAAACAGGCAAGCTGCAAGGTTGGCTGATAAGATTCAACAAAGGGTGATTGAAGAGTTCAAGCTGAGAAAAAGACTATATAGCAGAGGCTAGCAGGCTAGACTATTAGTCAACTGGATGCTGAGGTGGACCCTAAGATTAGCTTCGAAGGGGAAACCTTGGCCGAAGGCCTAGCAGTTGATCCTGTGAACCTTAAGATAACAGGAACTGCTTCAGCACCCATTACCCTCAATAAGGCACCGGCTGGTGAAGGTGCTTCGTAACCTCTCTCTAGCCAGATCTCAAGTGCTGAACCAAGTAATGAAGGCAAAAGCTCTCTCCACCCTGAGTCACCAAGGCCTATTAGTGACAAAGGGAAAAGAAAGTTGACTCCTAAGGAGATTGAGGAGGAGAAACGAGAGAGGAAGAGGAAGCTAAGAGGAGAGAATTCAAGTGGGTCCCCAGGCTTTATGGAAGCTGTAATCAGGGCTGCCCCTAGGCCAAACACTCAAGATGATGAGTTAAAGGTAGCCAGATTAAACTACTTAGGGACCAAAAACTACAACATTGATGAACCATCTCTTTTCCCTTAGAAGAGTTGAATGAATTGGCTGACAATAAGTTGTCAAATAAGAGGAAGGAGGCAGAGGATGTAGAACTGCTCCTAAAGATCAAGGAAGAAAGAAGGATGAAAAGACTCTACAAAAATGCCCCTACCATCTCCCTAGTTCAAGAAAGCCATGAGACAGAGGCTGTGGCAACTGAGCAACAACCTCAGGTAGACAAAGAAGCAGACATACAAAATATGATTAACTACCTAAGTGCCACAAGACTCTATCAGGCATCTGTACTTCTTCCCTTGTCCTATGACTACATAGAATTTGAGTACCTCAAGCAGCTCGAGCAATAAGTAATGAAGGAATAAAAACCTTCTAAGAGGAATATGAGGGAAGAAGCTGTAAAGTCAAGAGCCATCATCCAAAAGAGTCTAAAAAAGTCTGCTGATAGGAAGAGAATGATGAGCTTCTTGAAGTTGTATGGATTCTCCAGAAGGAGGCTTGGCCCAATGTCTCTATCCACCATGGATGAGCACATTAGGGTGATCAAGCAGAAGATTAAAAAGGGTGAGCTTATTGACTGGCATTCTCCACCAAGTCAGGCTGCACCTGAAGTTAAGGTCAAGGTTGAACCACAAGTGACAACACAACCTGAACCTAATGCTAAACCATAATAAACTTCATCTTCTGATCCACAGCAGGGTCCTGATCCACAGCAGGGTCCTGATCCCTCTCCTTCTGAGCATGTGAGGGAAGAGGACCCAACTGAGAAAGACACACAAAAACAACCTGGTGCAGAAGGCCAGTCTTCTCTGTTGAAATCTGGAAGGAGGAAGAAAAGGATGGCCATTTGAAGGGACAAGAAGAAGAAGAAAAAGAAGTCCAAGGCATCCACCTCTACACCTCAGGATGGGTCAGAACATCCTGAGGGTAATCAAGAAGAGGCTGCTGATCCAACTCCCATTCAAGTAGAGCCTCTTGCTGCTCGGAGACCCATGCATGATTACATGTTACTTGCAGAGCATCGTCTCTATATTTTTAGTATTTTGTATTATCTACTGATTTTGTACTAGTTGTAATAGTCTATTTCTTTTTAGTTTAATAGATTTGTAGTTGTTAGTTGTTACATGAGTGAAGTTTTTGAAATTATTTGATTCGACTCGTTCTGACCTCACCCATCCTAACCCAAAACTATCCTGACCCTAGCCTATCCTAACCCGTTTCTGACACGAACCTGTTCTGACCTGAACCCACTCTAACCCAAGCACATCTTGACCCAATACTCGACCCGATACTCGACCCGACCCGACCCGCCCATTTTGCCAGGTCTACTATAAACATAATAAATCAAAACAATTATAATATTTGTAATAAATCAAAGCAAACCTAATTTTAAGATCTTGAATCAAAGAAACCATAACTTTAACATCTTCAATCAAACCAAACCTAACTTTAACATCTTGAATAAATCAAAACCCAATTTTCATAAACTATGAACTTTGTACATAAAAGCAAATATGATTGTAGTTAACTATATTTGTTTTAAATCAAACTTGAGCATCTTGAATAAAACCAAACCCAACTTTAACTTCTTGAATCAAACCATAAATAGCTTTTATAACCTAAAAACATATTAAATTAAACCAACTATAACATTTGTAATCTACCAACATCTTCAATCGAAGCAAACTCAACTTGCATAAACTACAAACATCCACAACTTGCGTAATCTACCAAAATCTTGAAACCCTAGAACTAAAATAAAACTTTCATGAATTGATAACATCAAATTTTTTTGTTTTCAGATTCATACAACACTAGAACAAACAACTTTCATAAAAAAAGTAAAAGATTTGAGTACTCACTTTTAATTTTATAATATGTTTGAGTATTAACACTAACAGACATTAGATTATCTTTAAAGTTTAAGGATAGTTTAGTCTTTTCACATTATAACACTACACACACTCTCTCTATACATACATTTTCTCTATACACACACACATGGATAGATATATACACATTTATTGAATGACATCACAAAATAATAATACTTTCACCACCAGGCACCACCGTCGCCGCCGGACATCACCGCCGACCACCACTGTCGACATCATCAGCGACCATCACCAACCTCAGACCACCGTCACCCATCTTTGTCTCGGTACCTCATCATCATCACCATCACCCACATCACTAAATCCACCCTTCATTTTCCCCAGTTAACTTCCAGCCACCCACCACTAGCCACTAACACCACCGCCGTCGGGCCTTTCCCCTGTTATCTTCAAACCGATCACCTACCAGCAGCCGCCAACACCACCATTGTCGGCCCCTGTAAGTTCCCTATTCTTTTCCCTTGTTAACTTCCAAGTTTGAATGTTCAATGCTCCAAATCAAAGCTCCAACCACATTTGTGTTCACCCCCACCATCATTCACACATCAATTTTAGGTGGTGATGGTGGCCGATGGTGGTCACTAGATGGTGGTGGCTAGATGGTGGTGGTTTACCCTTTTGATGATTTTAGGGTTTTCTATGGTGGTTTATTATGAACAGAGGGTGTGACAACTGACGATTTCAGGTAATACCCGGCCCGACTCAGTCATAATTATGCATATTTTACATGAATTTCAAGTGAATTTCTAATTATTTAAAGTCATTTCATGCATTGCAAAATTTCATGCATAACATTTCAGGCATCGATGATTCGGCGTAATTACCATTTTTACACGCGGCACAATCGGGAGACACGAACGTTGGTGATAATTAATATATACATACTAATAAATACTTTAAAGTGTTTCAATTATTTAGATCCCAAATTAAATGCATTGGAAAAACGTAAATTTTAAAATAAACCTAAACGCGTAAATTGATATTTTACCCAGAACGAAGCCTTTTAACGTGACTAATAGATACACGATACATCATTAACATACCAACAATATTAAAATATATGATATTATATAAGTTCTTATAATATTTTAAGGTATTCTAAAAAGTAAAAAGTAAAAAAATATAAAAAATATGTAAAAATACCTATAATGCAACAAATACCGCCTAAATACCAATACTACAAAAGTTGAAAAATCAAACCCTTCCCCCCTCTCCTTGGCCGTCCCCTCCCCCCCCCCCCCCCCCCTTCCCCTTTCTTCTTTTCTTATCAAATATTTACAAGACCATTTTTGCTTTTGTAAATTTTAAGACTTACCATTTTGGTGATAAGGAAAGTCTATGAACAAAGTGACTTGATTCCCTTCCACATTTGCAAATCCCTTCCATCCATGTTGATTAAGACCCACAAGATAGTAATTTCCAAGAACAAGTAAGGACTACTAATACAAGTAACCTCCACAATTCACCAACACCACCCAACACACTCACGTCCCTCTTTCTTTCCTTCAAATTTCATCCAAGACACCATTACCACCACTTCATTTGATTTCCAACTTATTTTATTCAAATCTTGTGTGTTCAAGTGCCCTTGGTTGAAGATCAAGCAATTTTTGATGCTTTCAAACATCCTACAATAACTCTTTCATTTTTTCTTGCTTGATCTTAGTGAGAATACTCTCTTCTTGTTTATATATACTTTACTTTATCATGATTTTCTACCTACTTGTTCATATGTAATAACATTCATCCACAAAAGTCATTCTTGTTAAAAATGATGTTTTTGCCAATAAAGAGTTTTAAGGATAATATTTCATACGAAACATTTTAACATGAACTAAATAATGATATTTGTTCTTAAAAAATAAATATTCATAGATCCATGTTTGACTAAGTTACTAGTTGGTGATTTAATAAAAAGTCTTAAAGGTTGTTAAAACTCAAGAAAAACTACAAAAGGGTTATATTATAGTTATGGGATTTTAAATATTTACAAGTATTATTATGAATACTTATATATATTCTTCAAGTTATACTTAGTTAGTGAGTGGTAATATATTATTACAAAAGTTGGATTATAATTAGATGACAATGTGACCAATTTTTAAGTATGGTTAAATATATAAAACATGAGACTTTAAAAGGGAAAAATATGAACTTCATAACTAAATATTATGTTAGTTTAAAGGGTATGTTAAGATGGTTAGTAGATGACTTTTAACAAAGATGACACATGCTTTAGTTATTTTGACATGGGACTTAGAATACAAATTTATGAATTTTATGACATAGATATTAAGTTAGTTAAAAACATAGATGGGTTAAGATATATTGGCAAAATGACTAATATGACTAAAGATCTTATTCAAGAGATTTTACTTTATAATATACCAAAATTACTTAATAAGTTAACAAAAACCCTAAATCAATATATTTTAAAAACTAGATAAAATAAAATAATAATCCTACTAGAAAATAATTAAATAATTATTTTATGAGTAACCACATATATTTATATATAGATTGTAAAAATATGAAAGCTAGTGATTTTCCTTAGATGTTAATATTTCAAATTGTGTTTCAATTAATATAATACAAATATTATTTTACCTAAGAAAATAAGATTGTTTCAAAACCCTAATTTCTATAACTTCATATGCAAATTACGTAATTAATTTTTAACACTCAAGTCATGTCTCGGGTCGTGTCAAAATGATATTTAATTACCCAAATAATATGTCAACTTTAAGATACAAAGGTTTTTGAACACTTTCAAGTGAAGTATAATTTATTAATATTTTCTAAGTAAAATATATATTTCACAAATATCTATGTTGTGTCACCAACAGATCGTCGAGTCAAACACTTTATTACCAAGTGTGTGGATCAAATAGTTACAGGCACACATTACATGTAGGAGCAACTACTTAGACATAAGTTGCCTTGATTGTTCTAGGGCGAACTTAGTTTGGATTTTCCCAAACACTTTGAATACTTACATATTTTCATACCCGACCCACTTCACAGGCGAGTTTCACACCCTCATTTTTACTTATTTTCATTTTGGGGGAGATTACATGCGAATTACTATTTTCTTGGACACAGTTACTTGTTAATGATTTCATGTGTTATATAAGTTGTTTAATTACCTTATGAAGTCCCTGGTTATCAGACCGTTAGTTTATTTCCTAAAGCGAGGTAATCATGGATAGTACTATTGGGTTTGACTACCCCCACCCGGGTTAATTACCCTAACCTTGACTGAATGTCTAAACGGATGGATTATTAGCCTGTTCACCCTGTGCTTACGGTAGGCACAAGTAGGGGCAATCTATTATAGTTACGTCTAGCTCGGTTGCGTGCTTATAATTATAGTAGTATATATTATTGTATGATCGTACATCAAATCATGAAAGAATTTTGGTTCATTACATTGTTTACTATTACTTTAAAACCTGTGAACACGCCAACTTTATGTTGACATATTTTTATGCATGTTTTCTCAGGTATTTAACATTTGCATCAAGTTAAGTTAGGATGGACCACATCACATTTAGGGCTATTCATGTTGTTGGAACATTTATTTATGTATTTGTTGTGTTTTGAAAACAATTACATTAGTTCTACTACTTCCGCAATTTAACTCTGAAAACAATTATGTATTTTTAAACTTATTTGCAACGTATGTTTTACCAAATCATGTAGTGGTCGATCAATGACTATGATTCCATGACGTTCACGCACTGCGGGAAACCGTCGTGGTTGGGGTTGTGATGGAAGGACAAGCCGATTGTGGTAAATGGCGATGATGGTGGCTTACGGGGATAAACGGTGGTGATGGTGGCTGATGGGGAAATGGGGGTTGGGCTTTTTTTATTTTTATTTTTAATTTTAAGTTATATTTAATTACAATAATTGTCCCAGAATAAAAGAAAGATGTAAAATTACAAAAGTAGTCCCTTAAAGGTTATTTTAGTCATTCTATTTAAATTTAACAGAAAAACTAATATCTGTTAGTCTTAGTACCTTAAATCGTTACAAAAAGTAAAACACAATACCATAACCTGTTAGAAAAAAACTCTAGTACTCAAACCTGCTATTTTAAATAAACCATAGGGACCATTTATGTAATTAACACTTAAAGAAAGGACAGTGCATCAAACTTCCTAAAAAGAATAACGAGATAAAAAGATCAAGCAAGGGAAGAGCATCAAACTTCAACGTTCTTACACTCAAAACCTCTTTTCTACAATGCAAATACATAAGATTTATACAAGAAAACACCCAAAACTTTTCTTATACTTGTTAAAACTACTTTAACAAATGAACTTTGCAAGGCTCAATGTTGGTCTCCAGCACCGTTATTGATCAATTTGACAATCACTTCACCACCGACTAAAACTCAAAGTTCTCTTCAAAATTCATTTTAACAAACCTAGAGTGGTGGAAGTTGATTACACCGACTAAAACTCAAAGTTCTCTTAAAAATTCATTTTAACATACCTAGAGTGATGGAAGTTGATTACTTTTATAAGAGGAGGAAGGGGTGAAAGTAGTTATTTTTCCGAGAGACAAGCTTAATATATATATAAAATTTAAATTATTCTTTAAACATAAACACTACTGATTGAAAAAAGAAAAAAAACCCTTACAAACTTCACCCAAGCATACTCAATATTTGGTTTTATCCTGTAAAACACTTTTTAGTGATGATATTAGTAAATTATAAATAATACCCAATTTATATAAACTATTTTTCCCTCTGCACGTTGTGATGGGAATTCGTTTGTCACTCGAGGTACAGTAATATAAACTTCGTATTAGTGGCTTTACAAAAGAGCAGTCATGTTGTATGATTATATTTTTCACATAAAAGATGGCCCTGGCATAACATTCATATTACAAAAGAGAACATAAACATAGTTACAACTTACAAAAGAGATGGCCTTTCGTAATGAAAAGGAAGCATTGTTAAAGAAGACGTGGAATAACAGTCGTATTATACAAAAGCCGACAGTCTTTAACAACGTTGTTATATAAAAAATCTAAACTTGTGTTTTTCACCATTTCGTCACTCTATCTGTCTAGGTATCTCACCCTCTTCTGTAACGTTTGTTCTTGTCACCTGCATACAATGTTGTTTAGATTAATACTGAGGTGATAAAAAATGGTTATCTGTAACTTGAATGCTAAGTATCTAATTTCTTGAATATTTCTATTTGTTTTGAATCATGAATTTGAATCCCACTCTTTTGGGTTAGGATCATTTTGTAATCTATGTTTTATCTAACACAGATTAATCACGTAATTTATATAAAAGTGTATGTGCAAATGAGACTGAAAGTTGGTCTAAGTCTATTTCTAGTTAAAACAACTTCCTAAATTTAATGTCAAACCAACATTGTATTGCAATTGAAACAACCCGGGTCGACCAACCCGCAAAAATTTAAGTAAATATTAATATAAACTACTTGCTATGTAAACATGCTTTTAGATAATATATTACTAATAACTTTAATGAAATCAAATACCATTTGACAACCTTCTTTTTTAGCAATCTTTTAACTAGACCGGCAAATCAAACTCACTTACTAATTTTTGGGTTACTATGGGTGCTTGTAGTAACCCTTTGGGTTTTTTGAGTTATAAGGAAAGTCTTAATGGGTCTATGTGGGCTGAAGTATAAGAAACAAAAAAAAATTAGATGAGTGATAATGGGCTTGACTAAATAATGGAGCTAGAATGTGCACCCTTAAAATATCCCTCAAAAACTTCTCTCTGGTTTTCTGCATTTTGAATTGTTTCCATTTTACAAATGATACAAAAACAGTGAACACTAAACAACCTTATTCAACCGTCGATTCATTTATCAAATGATACAAATCTAGCAAGGACGAGTAATTCCATCATGAAAGATCTTTGGTGATTTGAAAGTCGAAACCCTACAAATTCTTGCATCCCCCAAATCGGCAGATCTCCGGCGAGTTTCGAAACCATGCCGGCACAGATCTCACATTTTCCGGCAGATCTCCGGCGAGCTTCAAGATTATTGCTGGGTGGTTTTGTCGATAACCAGTATTTTGATTTCAAACCCTCTTCTTGATTTTGATTTGTTAGTTGTTGGGTCGATATTGGACTTTTATCCTGATTTTAATCATTGATTTTTCATACCAGGTAACTAAAACCATGATATATTTTGCTCGTATCTTTAGGTGTTTCGGTGTGTGAGCTTTTTGGTTAATCTAGATTTTTGTTAATTGAAGAAAATGAGTTTGTTTAGGTGGGCATTTATTTCTGAGTACATTTGGAAAAAAAGTCTTGCAAATTTGATAGACATTTGTAGAGCATCATCTCTGCATTTTTAGTGTTCTGTATTACCTGTTGATTTTGTACTAGTTGTAATAGTTTATTTCTTCTGGGTTTTATGGATTGTAGTTGTTAGTCGTTAGCTGAGTGGAGTTTTTGTAATTTTTTGGTTGTCCTGACCCTACCCATCCTGACTCAAACTTATCCTGACCCGAGCCCATCCTGATCCGTTTCTGACACGAACCCGTTCTCACCCAAACCCGCTCTAACCCAAGCCCGTCTTGACCCGATACTCGACCCGACCCGACCTGCTTATTTGCCGGGTCTACTTTTAACTCAACCCTTTTGATCCATTCAAGTTAAAATAAATAACCCAAATCAACCCATTTATAGGTAAATAGGTAGAAACTGAAGTGTGAATCTATAATGAAGACCTGCATATAGCCATGTTGAACACAAATAGCTAATATTACTAATCATTGCGCATACCTGAAAATGAGAAGAATCGAAACTCAGCCATGTTAATGGTTTCAAGAATTTCTTCAACTTCGCCCAAAAACAACTACCTTTTGTTAGTAATCGGCCTTGAACTGTAATTCTTGAAGCCTCAGTCATTTACATACCATTTCCAACATAACTCATAGATGACAATTAGTATTTAATTTTTCATAATCACCACATTCAAGCATATAACTTAACCCGAAAAAATACATAGTTAAACTTTCTCTCTTTTGTATAATGACGGCAACTATTCAAACAAATATATGTGCATGAGGCGCCACCTCAAGGCGCTGAGGCGTTTTCCTAAATGTCTCTAGAGTCTCACATCTTATTCGCGCCTCATGCATTATTTTTAAACCAAGGACATCACTACATCAATGAAAACATCTACCATTGATGATTGTTCAGATTAGTTTTTCACAATTATTTTCTTAAAAATCAACCTACGTTAATTTTGGAAGTAGTAGTTTTGGGCCAAGTACATTAGTTTTTTAGTATCAGTTGTTCTTCACATATTGCTAAAAAACTTCAAAAGCGCAGACCAAAACCCCAACTTTTAGTTGACCTGATTTACCATAAGAACAACAGAAGTCACGAAAGTGAATACAAATATTGCGAAACATAATATCTTAACCTCATATGATCCATATAATCTCATTCAGTACCTAAATCTATCACAACTTTAATATAATTTCCTTGCATGTTTAACATTCTAATAACCAAATAGCAGGGGCGGCCTTGAGGGGGGGCCGGATGGGCGACCGCCCAGGGCCCGATCTTCTTAGAGGCCCGAAATTTTTTCAATTTATATATATATATATATATATATATATATATATATATATTATAAATATGTACATTTTTTTAATATATAAACTATTAACAAATCCATCAACAAATCTAATAACATTATGATTATTTTACCCCATTAAATTTATCAAGAGCTCGTTAATATTATGATTATTTTAGCCCATTAAACTTTACTCAAGAGTCCATTAACATTTTAATTAATTTAGCTTAATAACATTTATCTAATCTAAACTTAATTTCATATAATAATAGCAAAAACGTTAGTAGAGCCTCCCATTCGCTTAATTAAGTAAGTTAAATCATTTTGCTATAATACTTTTGTTTTATTTATTATTATAACAATTATCACCGTATTATAAAATTTTCATATACAAGTTATTCGGTTTAAACTTTTTATATGTCGTATTATAGGAGCCCAATTTTTATTCTCGCCCCGGGCCCAGAGTCTCTTGAGAATTCTCGGGACAGGCCGTGCGAAATAGCATTCAGTAGTGCGATAATCGACTCAAAAGATAACAGAGACACAAACATTTTGCAAGTGGTACTTTGCGTGACGTAACACCAAAGAAATAAGAATCTAGGTAAACAGATTGCCTGCTATTTATAATAGACAACTAATGTCAAATTAAAACAACAAAGAAAAGAATCAAACAAACCCATGCTTCCTCAACGAATGCCTTTACCCTAAAATTGGAAGAGAAGAAGTCCAGCACTAACAACAGAAATTTAAAGAGAAAAAGCAAGGAGTCATGGCAGAAAGACGGCGACCTAGTCCTCCTAAGTACCGCTTTCAGCGCAACAGTATCGGGCATCGATGTCAATGGCAGTGGCTAGGGCTGCAAACGAACCAAACGAACACGAACAAGGCCTTGTTCGTGTTCGTTCGTTAAGAAATAAATGTGTTCATGAACTGTTCATGAACACTTACCGAACGAGATTTTGTGTTCGTGTTCGTTCATTAAGAAAATGAACATGTTCATGAACTGTTCACGAACACTTACCGAACGCAAATGAACACAAACAAAAGCAAACGAACACAAACAACCGTTCATGAACATGACGAACACAAAAAAGCTCATAAACACAAACGAATACAATTGATTATAAATTTATTTTAGAATAAATTTTATATTTTTATTACAAATATTACATAAAATCAATCAAAAATAAATAAGTACTTAATATAAATATAAAAAAATACTTGATATAATAATCATAAAAATAAATAACAGAAAAATTAATAATATAAATGAACACATTAACGAACATAAACGAACACATTATCGAACGTTCACGAACGGACATTAACGAACATAAACGAACACATTATCGAACGTTCACGAACATAAATGAACGAACGCGACTTGTGTTCGTGTTCGTTCGTTTAACTAAACGAACGGAATTTTCTTGTTCGTGTTCGTTCATTTACTAAATGAACGAACATAAACGAACTTCCCGCCGAACGGTTCACGAACTGTTCGCTGAACGTTCAGTTCGTTTGCAGCTCTAGCGGTGGCGATACCGGTAGCAGTGCTGATGGCAAACGTTGTGGCGGTGCGATCTCACCCTGATTCTCTGTCGATTTCTTTCTCACACTCTGCATCATCCTTTTCGAATCCACACCATACTTGTACATTTGGCATTAATAGTGTGTACATCACTATTCAGTTGGTCACAATTAATAATAGAGTAATGACCCACTTTTGGTCAAATTATCAAACTAAACGTATTTATAAGGTTTTAAACTTTTCCTACAACAATTTTGTTAGAATTTAGTTAACAACTAGAATTAAGCCCTTTGCGTTGTGACCAGGCGCAAAACCATATCAAATAGCACTAATGTCACACCACCTACAACTACCACCAACGCTAAAGTTGTGATGTGTTAATGTGAAGATATTAGACCCAAACATCAAACACACAATTGTATAACTAAATTGATCTAGGACCAGCACGTTATGACAAACCAGTCAAATGAAAAAAATATATGTAAAAAAGTCAAACACACATGCATGTTACGCACGTGTGCATGTTAGTTCACAAAATTTAGAACAAAACCTAAAACAAAACATAAAAAATTTAAATCACACATGTATGTTGCATCGTGTTAACTTGCAAAACTTAGAACGAAACGTAAAACGAAAACTTACGAAAGATCAAAAGTATAGGGGACCAAAGTTGAAAGTAAAAAAGTTGTAAGTTTAAAATGCAAAAGATAAAAAGATTTAAGTAAAACATAAAAAATCAAATTTTGTAAGGTTTAATTACAAAAAATGAAAAACTTTGGGTTAAAAGTAAAAAAAATCAATTTTTTTTTAAAAAACACCCTAAGCATAGAATGCATCATCATAATGTATAAACATTTAAACAATTTAATAATTAGTATAATTTAAATAACATAAAAATCATCTAATACGTCAAAATTCACTTCTAGAAAGACTTATCAAGATAGAGATAGTTATCTTGCTTTGTAATGGTCACTTGTTTATTCTTTATACATGCCTTTATTTTTATCCAAGTTGAGTTTAAGGTTAGTGACGTGTGTACCGCACAAGTTGAGTAGAAAATATATAGTATTATTTATTTTTTTAGTTTAAAAAATCAATTATCATATTAAATCATATGATATGTAAACTTTATAAATTGAGTTGTGATTGTTAAAAAAATCAAGTTTTTAACTGTTAGGATATTATTATCATATTAAATAAAAATTTATTTATTTATAGAATATTAACAAATTTATAAAGTTTGACTTATTTGATTTTTCATTTATATTGTTTAAAATAAAAATTGAAAATTAAGATTAAGTTTGAAAAGTTTGACATAATTGATTTTTATTTAAAAGACTTAAATGCATTTTCCATCCCTGATGTTTCACTGAAATTGTTATTTGAGTCTGAAAGTTTAAAATTTGCCATTTGCATCCAAATATATCACAAAAATTTCATTTGAATCCATCTAACTACTCTTAATTAACACCATTAACTTTTTCTGTTAAGTTTCTAACATTATGGGTATTTTTGTCAAAACAATTAAAAAAATAAAAAACAACTCTACGTGAGGAGTTTTATACGTCCGGTCTCGTTTGGTAATCACCATTGCGATTTTAATCCACCTATTAGATAAAAATAAAATATAATGATAAAATATACGTTCGGTCTAGTTTGGTAATCACCATTATATTATATTTTATCTAATAGGTTGATTCAAATCTCAATGATGATTATCAAACGAGATTGAACGTATAAAACCCTTTACGTATAGTTGATTTTTTATTTTGTAAATGTTTTGACAAAAATACCTCTAATCTAGGAAACTTAACAGAAAATGTGTTGTTAATTAGAAATAGTTAAATGGATTCAAATGACAATTTTTATGAAACATTTGAATGCAAATGTAAAAATTAAACTTTTGAACTCAAATAACAGTTTCTATGAAACCTTAGGAATGAAAACTGCTTTTAACTATATTTAATATAATAGGTTTATTATGATGATGACACGTGAACAAATACTAGTTGGACTCCCTAAAAAAGGCTTTATGTCACTTAAGTTAGCCTTTTATTAATATATAAGATATAGATTTAATAAGAGAAATATAAAAAATTAAATAAAATGAGTCAAGCGGCTCGAGAGCTACTCGAGATAGGCAAGGTAAAAAGCTCGAACGAGCCGAGGCTAAACAAGCTCGATCGATCTGTAGCCTAAATTGTAGCTCGTTTAGTTATCAGCTCGAGCATGAGCCTTGAACTTTAAGCTCGCGAGCCTTAGTGAGCCTAATAAGGTTTTAGTTTACTTTTTGTATGTTTTTAATATCATTCAATTGAATTTACAAATTTACTTCTTTGCTCTTTGTTTCAAATTAAGTTTCAAAGTTCAAAACCTAAAATCTGTTTCCCCTAATTGTCCTCTCGACTTCCGTCGTCTTTAACACAACCGCTCAGCCGCCACCCTCCATAAACCATTGGCCATCTCCCCGCAGGCCTGCCTTTGGTCGTGTTAAGCACTGGCGAAGCTTCATTGGGGTCGGGGGGGGGGGGGGGCTCTTTTTTCAGTCAGGTGTTAATTTTCGGCTAGGCGGTTTAATTTTCGGTCCGGTAGTGTAAATTTTTAATAAATATAGTGTTCGCCCCCTAAAATAGTTACTTTCGTCCCCGCCCCCTCTAAACCGTGGTTCAAGCTCCGCCACTGGTGTTAAGCACAATAGCCCACATCAACGAGCATCAACGAGAACGAAACCATATCACACAAAGCTGATCAAACTCTCAGTTTTTTTTGAACTCTCTAGAGCTAAAATATGGTTCGTTAAATCAGACTAAAAACTAAACTATTTATTTTCCTGTGCCACTACTACACATTTAATATTCACTCATCTAGTAATAATATATATGAATATAAAAAAAGTACGACCAGATTATATCAGTAGTCATTATGGGGTAATGTTTGTAGCAATAGCATGCATCAAGCATGTTAGCCATGTACACCGTACCATACAAAACTAGCTACATTATCTTGTTAGTCAACATAAGTATCCAAATAAAGTATCGGATTATGAATTTTAAAAAATGGAGAAAATCAAAAGTAAACACAATTTTATTTTGTTGATCACCCCACAAGATTCTACATATCACCAGACATGTACACAAATAAAACTATATTAAAAAAACAAACTTGATGAATAGTTTCAAGGAAATTTCACAAGTAGACTTATGCTTCTATAGTTCTATTCCACGTTTGCTGACATCATATCACCAAACACTACTTCTTTGTTACACAACCCTAAGGATTTGAAAATCTAAGTAATATATATTAACTATCACTTTAATCATAAGTAGCCTAAGTACCAAGAAAGATTGGTGTATGAAGACCGTCGAGTATCTAAACTCTCATATTTCTGAATAACATCATCTCATTTCTTTCTTTGTCACATCATGAGCAAAACTTTTGTTCGTGATCTCCTTTTCAATATGCATATGAGATAAAACATTCCTTCGGTTTGCTTATGTTTTTGGTACTTAGCTTATGCATTATAACCATATTCTTGAGAGGTTCCTTAGAACAATCAAGATATAGTGAAGAATACGAGTCTCACTATAATAATTTTCTCTCTGTGTTAGAGCTACACCATTATCTTACAAAGTTGATGAAGAAATATTAGATGAGACTTATCGTGTCACTAATATTATAGCTAAATATGATCAAGAGTTCATCCCTCAGATAGTTCATCTAGAACTAATAGAGGGTGCCACCGGGAGTCATGAAGATTACAAGATTCCATCCTTCATGTAAAAGCAACCCATGGTGACAATGGGGCCGTTAATGAGAGCGAAGAGTTTCATGGCGTGGCGGGTCTGATGAGGACAACTAAGATGAAGGTGGATGGGGATGATGATGAAGATAAAAATGATTTTAATATATAATATAATAATTTATAGCAACACAATATCAGGATATCAAGGAGAGATGCACAATGACAAGTTTCTTTACTTGGAAAGTTGGAATACAATGATAATTTAGCTTCTTTCTTTCTAAATTGAGATAACTAGGGTTTAATGTTGTGTGCGTATATATACATACGCAATATATGTAATGTTTTTTTACATCATGTCTTGTTAAATCTATTGTTATTGCAGATAGATGTTTGTGAATCGTGATGTAGGCGAGATTGATACAAACTCATGTAACATATGTTTTAGGTTAATTTATATAAATGAAATTATGGAAGTGTAATTGTTATGGGTGTTTGATAATGCGATTAAACATATCCATCATATATGAAAAGCTTATTTATTTTAGTTCTAATTTAATGTGATCTTGTATAAATAATCCATTGTTCATTTACAACTTTATTTATTATTTTTTTAATTGATTTATCCGGAAAAACGTGTACTATTTGAAGCATATTTGAAGCATTAAATTTAATGTATTGACTTATAGTCTCCTAATTTAGCTAAAAACACATATATACAAACATAAGTTTGTTCATCTTTTAAAATATCTCACATCCTATTTCTTATATATAACTCTAACAGATTAAAATTTTAAATTACAAATAAAACTTATTTATCTTTGTAACTAATTCACTTTTTAACATTTATACTTACGAATCATACTAGGCAACATTTATGTACATACGGTGTTTATCTTTGGTCTGAAATTCTCGGTAGACCTCGATAAACTGATACATGTGAACTAGGGTTGATATAATCAAATGAGATGGTGTTTTGCTGGTGTGCTAAACAAGCAACGATAAGAACCTTTAGACCCCTGCAATCGTGTCAACGATCCGCTCCTGTTGATAAAGGTATGGTCTATTCTTGTCGATGTTCCTCCATTCTTGTGACGTTTCTATTCTTGTCGATAATGTCTGCGGTTTTATGTACTTATCCATCCCATTTTAGCCTTTTACTACAAATCACTGATGGTTCTCTAACCTGATTTTTGCAGTAAATGCAAATTGCTAGGTCTACTAAATCAAACAATGATGCTAGTTGTAAAAAAGCAAATTGAAGTACAAACTAAAACAAGTCAAGCAATGATAATATAAATTAGAAGATCTACATAATATACAAAACACAACCCCATGTACAGTAAAGTACAAAAGTTTATGTATGATGTATAATACGTTATGCTATCTAAAGAACTATTAATACAAAGTTTATGTATGATGTATAATACGTAAACATAAACTTCGAATGTTATCAACGGCAACCATATTTCGTTTTCTTATATACTATTATATTTGTCATCAACACTCAGGTCCACGATGGCGTTTCGACGACTTGTTTCCAACAGTTTTGCCGTCTCCACCGCAACATGATGTTTTGACTTTTAATATAAGGTTCTGACTACAATCAACAATGTCCAGAATTCGTCTTTATTATATAAAGTTACGTATGTTATCAACGTTCTCCTTAAAGTGTGGATTCACGACACCGTATCAAATTAGCTTTCTTATGGTTTACGTCCCCGCAACAAACGGGTCTTATACTAGTTAATAGTAAATGGATTGATTTTCTTAGTTTCTTATTATCTTTAAGTTGACCAAAACCATCTTCACCATTTGTGGTTTCGAATT
>JACCIY010000345.1:10000-52664 GCA_025506505.1 Flaveria sonorensis | reverse complement strand
GCATGTTACTTTGAGGTTGCAATGTGTTTTGCATGTTGAATTTTTTGACAAATTACCATATTTTTGTTAATTTGTTATAATTTTTGGTAGGTTATTGCCTTTTGTTGAGTGCACTATTTTGTTTATTGCATTGAACTTTGTTGAGTGCGTTATGCTTGCTTTATGGGTTTCATAGCTTTGTCAAGTTACTTTTATTGGTTAAAGTTAACCACATATGCACATTAACATAATAGAAGTTACATTTGTTGGCATGTTTCCTAGATTGGTTTTGGGTTGCACCTAAATGCACATTGCTGAAACCATTTTTCAAACTAAATTATTTTATTCCATTTGAAGGAAAGTAAAATACAAAAGATGAAAAGGTTACAAAACCAAAATTACTAATACACTAAACCTAATAAAACATTAAAAAACCAAGAAACCCTAATACGAAGAACAACATTCAGATTAAGAAATTCTTCTTTCTAATCTCACCTCAGTAATGGAACTTTTGTTTCAAGGCTTTTTTAGACCCTAGTAATCCAAGAATCAACTTGATCGCACGTACACCCATGGTGGATTAACCTATCCAAAAAAACAATTTGTCCCATGTTCGTAAGACTATTCACAACACTAACATATATTCTATCTTCGCACAAACAAGCCCAGTCAACAGCCACATTGGTTTCTATTTATACCTTTTACAAACTCATTTACTCCAATGCTATCATACTCATTCTTTCACAAATGTACCATTTATTTGATATCACTAGTTCTATTTGAGGGGCCCATATCACTCGCATCTTAATGTTGTCCGGACAGGAACCATCCACATTTGCTTGGCTCCAACGTGGAAGGCTAGCATGAGGTACCACAGAAGCCGATGTGCAGCCAAAATGCAGCGTGTTGTGAATAGTTTAAATTCATAGAAGAGATGAAGAATCAAGAAATCTAACTTTAAAAAAATAAAAAGAATAAAAAAAAAGCTCTTTTGCGAAGATAATAGACCACCATGTTCTAAGGTTGGAGCTTTCTTTGATCATTCAGATGTAAGAAAATGAAGCAAGATTGATATATAGAATAAATTTTAATGTCATTTAAATTTTCAGGTTTTAACAAGAAGATGAACGAGTCTCATATTCTTATAAGTTTTTCTTTTCACTAAAACTATCATAACTTAAATATGTGTGATCGTAAGCATATCAGAAACCATATACAAAAATTGTGTTAATATAATTTAAAATGTTAGAATCCTAATAGAAAAATATTGTTTTACGAAAAGGGTCTTGATTTTATTATATGCTCGAGCCTGATCGAAAACTTTGATATACCCATCAATCATACATATAGATATAAATATAAAAAAAATATCTATATATGTATGCCAAATTGTTTGTTGTTCACAAGTAATTAGGTTGGGTGAACTTGGTACGTTATTCTATTTTTTGCCACTAACTTATGTTCTATCATTCTATGCAATTCTTATTCCATATATTATCTTATAATATACAATCATGCTATGTAAATGAGTGAGACAAAAGATATATACAACATATACAAAGTTACAAAACTCGATGAAACCAAATTCTCTCACATACATAGTTTAGATATAAGAAACCAAAGTCGTTAATTCCAAACAATGAAATTGTAACCAACATTTATACCCAAAGACTCATTCCACAAGAAAATTTTGTGTACCTATTACGCGCGGTGGTCTCTTTTTCCGGCTTTAAAGTCGAGCTGATGGTGCTTTGCTTTTACCAAACATGACACAAATGCCACCACACCCTGAGATCTTAGGTGAGGGTGGTTCAGTTGTGGGGTTAACTTCCACTATCGATATGATTTTGAGTCTGTTCTTTGTGGTGTGGTTTTCACTCTCTCTACTTGATCATCCCAAACAGACCCTGATGAGCCCGATCTTCGAAAGGAGACATCTGACCTTGGTAAACTAGCCATCTAAAGGTTTCGATTCAGAACCGAGTTGGACCGTATGGCTCCTAATGAGTTATGGTTTAGGTGGTGTGGTTACTTGAAGGGTTGATTTTGGGTATAAATAATAATTGAAGGGGAAGATGACAAATGAGGCATAAATAGAGTATGGTTAAAATAGGACATCTCAAAGGGGGTGTGTAATTACATTAGTGACTTCATGTTTGACTAAAATTAATATAGAAGTCAAAATAGGAATTTCCTTGGTTAGAAAAAAAGTCAAGAAGAGAAATGCAGTATAAAACAGAACAAGTATATAACAAATAGGATGTATGTGAGCTTTAAGAAAGGGGTGAGTATCTCGCTGATCGATGTGAGAAAATGAATGTACCCACCAGGACCGGTCGGAGACCAACCCGAAACACAATCAATCTGGCCCTAGTTTTCACCTTGTTTATCAGTCCTAGTCTAATTCGGTCCGGCCCTTGACCCCTGATCACTGTAGGAGCACCTTGCTGGCCCACACGAAAAAACTAATAATCAACCCAAATCGGCCCAAGACCAACCTAGTGCACACAAAATCGATCTGATCCTCAATCCTCATGTTTCACCTTATTATGTTTTGATTTCAGGTTAGGCTAGGTCGATCACATCCTTGAGCCATAAGCTTAGGTTATAATGAATAAAGTATTAATCTAGTAACACTTAAAAGATGCGCCATTAATTCACGCTTCTTAAAATGTTGAGTAAATTACGCTTTTAATCCTTGTGATTTGACTAATATTGCAATTTTAATCCAATAATTTATTTATCACACTTGCGGTCTAATAGTTTTTAGCATTGATTTTACCATTAGAAACGTTTTGTTACCTTAATCTGAATTGACAACATTACCCGTGTGATTACCAAAACCGAAATGGTATTTACCTGTACCTCATGCGGTAAAAGTTGTACATCATGAGATCAAAATCACAATCGACAAAACAAAAGCAGTTTTGCCAGATTTTCAATGGCATTTAATTCGTTCATGTACCCCAAAATGAACAAAAAAAAAAAAAAAAAAAAAAAAAAAAAAAAAAAAAACTAACAAAAGCATAGTTCTCATCAAAAGAACCAAACCCTAAAAATGTGACTAATATCCAGCTCAGCACTGTACAGCAACACAAGCTCGGTTCACACCAGTTTGGTCTGGTTTCTATCATTAACCGAGCTTTCTTTTGTCCTTGAGAATCTCACTCAGAGTCTAGGACCCTGAAAAGACCCCTCTGATCCGCTTCGGTTATTCGACCCTAAATCGCTTTTTTTCCCATGTTTTTTTCTTCTCTTCTTTGATTGGTCAAGAGTTTTAGGTCCGGTAAAAACACAGATTTTTCCTCACGAAATTCTCCTTCTGACGCTGAACTGGCTTTCTTAACCTCGAGACTTCTGAAGAAAGATACCGCGGTTTCTTTAGGGGCAGCCTGTATCTATTCACAGGGATGGTCTTCCTTAGCGAACCTCTACGTCAAAGTCAACCTCACCACGGACCCATGTGGTCGAAAATTTCTCCAGATACGATAGTCAAAGTCAATAACCTTGCTTTCCTCAAATGATCACGAAGATCAGGACCTCTTCGAACATTAAAGATGAGTTTTTTAGTATAATTTCTTTTCTTGAATGAAAGACGTTAAAGATGCTAACCCTTGATTGCCCAGAAATTTTATCACAATGGTCATATTCTGAATAATGAAAAGCAAGCTCCCTGTGTTCTTCATCATTGACCGAAAAAAGTCAACATCATTTTCTTCATATTCTAGTCTTTCTGATTCACCTTCAACAAGAACATCAAAACCTGGTGATGAATCCAACCAATTTTCCCGTTCTACATAACCATCTGAACTCTGATCATTATAAACATCAGATTCACTTTGAACAATGTTTTCTTCACTTTGAACATAATTTCTTCACTTTGATCAACAATTTCTTCACTTTGAACAGCATTTTCTTCACTTTGAACAAATTCTTCTTGTTCTACAATTTCCTCGCTTTCAACATGCTTAATTTTAGAAGCTAACTTGTTGCAATCTGGTGTGTGCTTCATCACTGCATCTGTGTGTTCATTTTGTGCATTGTCAGTTGGACCAGATGAGTGTATACAATTTGGACAGTTGTTGATCCAATGTTGTTCCCGCAGATATCTTTTTTTCACAGGAAACTCCATTGTGCACTGTTGCTTTGTTACAGTCAGCAGGTTCATGAAGAAATTGGCAT
Source organism: Flaveria sonorensis (assembly GCA_025506505.1). NCBI lineage: Eukaryota > Viridiplantae > Streptophyta > Magnoliopsida > Asterales > Asteraceae > Flaveria > Flaveria sonorensis. Next base: position 48,503 of record JACCIY010000345.1, on the reverse strand, counting down.
CTGTCAGCTTTATTACAAAACCCTTTTGAGTAGAAGTAACATGGAATGTTTGTTTTGTCGACAGGTAAGGTGGGGCCATTGTAAGGGTTTACAGATTCATCATATGTTTCCTTAAGTCCTTCAAGTGGCTGCAAAAATATCAGAAAATTAGGTTCAGAATATACAATAAGACAAACATGGAAACCCACATTTTTAAATGCTTAAATCAACAAACAAAATATAAACTGTGATCATTGTCCAAATAAAGTGTTGTTCCTAATTGTGCGATTAGTTAATCAGAACTAGAGGTGAAAATTTTGATCCAATTTCAAAAGGGAAACCCATAAAAAACAGACGCCCAAATATATTTTCAACGCAAATGACCTCCTGAATGGTAACTAGTTTTTTCAAAGATTTAGAATTTCAAGGATTTTGAATATCATTGTTGTAAATTGGTTTTTGCAATTATAACTAATGCATAAATGTTATAAAATAATTCAGAAATGAATGAAAAGTGTATGTGGGTCATCACAACTAGACCCATATAAAAATCAACCATTTCATGAACAAAAAAAGAAAATAAGAACAGACAGACAGAAGATAATAACCATTATATGAACTGTCACTAACAGTAATAATATTAGGTAGGATAAAATGCAACAGTACAGCCTCAACTCAAGTCTCTATATTAAGTTTTAGCTAAGCGAAATCATCATGAATAAAGAGATGGAAAAAAATTGTAGAAAAAGAAATGATAAAGTCATGTATTGCAAGTGTAAATGCTTTGTACAAAACTTACCATCATCTTCCACTCATACTGGTGAATCACCGCTGTAATGGAAAATCATATCCTATTTGAATCTTTGTACAAAATTTATTCATGATATCTTACCATATATGAATTATTATTGTGTAGAGTTCATTGATAGAGAACTTATTAGTAGCCGGTATCCACACACTAAAAGCTTGTTTTTTTTTTGTGTGTTTTTGTCGAGAAAAACTAATCAGAAACGAATACATTCTTGTGATTACTATAGGTTTAGCAAAAAGTTCATATGTAAAAGCTATGCGGCTTCAAGAGATTGAACACAAGGTTTCATGTCTAAAGCGCAAAACACATCATGTTCAAATTAGAGATATTCAATACGATTCTATAAAATAAATATATGCCAATGGACCATTAAAAAACAAGGAGATAAAAGCTTAAAGAGGTGGATATACCAGTTGGCAAACCATCCAAACACATGGAAGAGTGGTTAGGATTCTCCCAAGTATGATATATTTTTTCGATACAGTTTCAAAGTCATGTATTTAGGGTTGTCCGGCAGGCCCGCGTATAATAGATAGATCCAAAACGTTGTTTATCACAAAAATTAAATGCTAAAAGCTCAAAACTCAACATCTCATCCAAACATAATCATAGGCAATACTCCTTATGAAGTAAACCAAAAGACCTACTAATTTTTGGGATGGCAATAAGCAATCTAGGATAATCAAGTACTAGTCAGTTACGTGTCCCTTCACTCCTTCAACTAATGTTTAGAAACACCTACTCTTATATGTTAACAACTGAAGCAAAAAAGCTAGTTAATCATCATGAGGTAAATGCCTCATAGGAAAATTTCAAAGAAAAACTCAAGTATTTACTATGTACTGTTGTCGTATTATTCCTAAATCAGGATTCATTCTATTCATGTATATCATTCTCTTGTATTTGCATGCTTGCTGGAGCATTCATCAAATTTGCATGCATTATTCAAGCATTATGTTATAATATATATGTATGACTAACTTTATTAACACAGCACAACAGAAAAAAACAGTAACATTGGCTAAAAGTAGCATGAACTTACAGGATGTCTGAAAGCACAATCAGGATTATAACAGCAACCTCCCAACCAATACCAGCAATCTCTAGGGTTCAGCCTAGCAATCTCGCTGTGCCTGTAACTACATTCAATTCCCTAAAAACACAATACGCACCAGTTAGTATCCACAATAGAATTCAGCAGAACTGCAAATATGCGCAACGCAAAGAAAAACGCTATCAGAACTTCGCAGCACACCATCTAATTGTTTATATACACATGCATACCATCATGCCACAATAACCACCATATCAACAATCAACCCCAAATTAACAATAACAATGAACTCAACATTACTTATATATAACAATTAACATAATACCCTGAAACGAAAGCGATCACAAACACTACAAAAAGGGAAATAAACCCAAAATGTCATGACATAAAGAGAATTAAGCTAATAAACAAATAACAACCCTTCTGCATCTCCAGCTTGCACATCAACACATAACATTTCCCCCATATACACACATTATAACAAAAAAAAAATGAAAAAATAACTATAAAACAGCCAGATTCGTAAAACCCTAAGAAAATCAGCCTAAAAAAACACACACCTGCAACAGAACAAAATCAAACAAAACGTAACACAAATCTCCAACAACAACAACAGCTAATCCCTACATTCCATAACGTAATTGAAACTTAAGTCCTTAACAAACAACGAAAAATCAACTGAAAACACGTTCGAAAACGGAAACGATACCTTCTTGCAAGTGAGGGGAGAGGCTAAGAAATAGACGCAATCAGTGAATCGCTTCTGCAATTCCTCTTCATCCATGCTTTCAAAATTGAAAAAAAAGGAACGAATCGATCGATTTTGTGAAAAAATTACTTGGGATGAATGATGGGTTACATCGGGGCGGAGATCACGAGATGATAGCTGATTGCTGATTGAGATATATAAGAAATCGATTGATTTGTTGGGGTTAGGTTTTCATTTGATGTGTGGTGAATTGTGATGCACAAATTGGGGTTTCGGATTTGGAGATTATGGCAGAGTGTGCGTGTGTATGTGTGTGTTCATTGTGAAGGGATTTTGTTTGCTCCATTCATACAACTCCTAAGCACTAAATTTCATGACACTCATTTTTATTTCATTTTGTTATTTTTGATTTTGTATATGTCTTTGTCGTTTTTCATTTTTTATCTTTAAAAACTTGTTAAACATTATTTATGTAAACTATATGTGAGAATTAAGATACTTTGTTTTACAAATAAACAATAAACAAGTGTTAAATTTTTCTGTTAAATTAAAAATGATTTGATTTTTCTCTCTGAAAGATAAACTTTGAAATCGTTTTTATTGTAATTATTTATTGGGTTATTGTATATACTTTAAAAACCAAACTGCAAAAAGCTTATGCGTAATGTTTTTATGGAGGATTATCCACCACCGCCTGTACTTCATCGGCAATTTCTTTCGACTTCCCTTCTGCGTTTGTATGTTTTTATGGAGGATTACTTTGCTCTTGCGCTTGATCTTCTTCTCCGGTCGCTTTGGTTCAGCTTCCTGTGATGTTCCGTTTGTAATGTGTGGTTTCAATTTGTCCCTCTTCTTCGTCTGTAAGCTTCTGATTCATCTTTGATTTGATGGATTTATTCGCGTTTCTCTCATATCTCTGTCTCACTATAACACTCATTCAAAAAGAAAGCAACATAGAGAGAGCATGGGAAGATGAAAGAGAGACCTACTACCAGTTTGTGTCATATCACCGGCGAAAACGAATGCTACCGCTAAAATAGAATTCGGCCCAAATCTTCTCCTTTCACCCTCCATAGCTCTAGCTCTAAGACGAGGATTTGAAAGCAAACTGAGGGCATTAACTGAACAAAGGGTTGTTGTCTTTGGTTGATTTGGGTGTTTTGAAATGGCGATGATGCAAGCTGATGGACTGAACGTTTGCTTCAATGAATTGATAGAGAGGGTGTTTCCGACTAAAGCTAAAGATGTAATTAGTTATTCTCATGTGGAAGCAGGCAACAATTGCAAATATAAAGTGAGTGATCATGGTGAGTTTTAGTGGATACATATTTAAATATAAATCTCTATAATTTTGTAGTCTGATAAGGGGTTTGTGAAGATCATTATGCTTGATAGATTATGAAGAGCATGTTCTTTAGGTTATGCAATTTATGCTTAGCAATGACAGAGGGTTTGAGCCGGATAAGTTCTATTTGTTTGACTTGTTGTTGCTAATTGTGAGGTGGGCTATCTCTGTTTCCATTAGTTTCACTATTATGTCATGGGTTCGTGGTCCATTTGATCTCATAAAGACACAAACTATCATTCGTGTAAACATAACAAAAAGATGCATTATTTTTTTTATTTATAATCTTAAAAGACATCATGTCACAGTGAAGGTGCTGGATGTACATTCTTCATTTTCTCATCTAATCATCCTCACTTTCAGATTATATGCTTATCATATGAGCATCTATAAGTTGATAGGGCCAATAAATTATTGATTTCAACCTATGTTTCAGGCCTATTTTCAGGTTATATGCTTATTACTTGAGCATCTATAAGATGGAGTAAAACATAAAAATTTGATTTCAACTGATTTTTCATGCCAAAATAGTATACATTATTATATTTTATAGTAACTTTATAAATAATAATAATAATAATAATAATAATAATAATAATAATAATAATATAATAATAATAATAATAATTATAATTGTTATATAATTATATATTTAACATATTAAATAAATATTATTCAAACAATGCTTTCAATCTATATATATGATTAAATGCCCTAAAGGGATAGTTGGAGTGATAATTTGTCCTGTTTACACTATATGTTAAACATTTAAATGCTACAAGTGGCAGATAATGATGTAGATTAGGAGTCGTTTGGAAAAAAAAATGTAATTAAAATGTTACATTCATATGTCTATCCATCTTGTTTGACTGGTTTTGGTGAGTGGACGAGTTGGGTTTTAGGCGGGGAATAATGTTCGAGTGGGTAGATGGAGAAGTCTTCTCGCCTCTGTTGGGTAACTCTAACGGGTAAGGGTGGCGTCTTCATAAATCCATTGAAGGATGTTGCATAACAGTAAAAATACCAGCTAAAATCTTACACTTGGGAGACTTTTTTTAAAAAAAAAGTATAAATTATTTTTATACTATAAATTAATAATTATTCCTCTAATTTTATATTATATTCATTCTACTATTCACTACTATAAAAATTCATCCACTTATCAATAAGACGCAACATTAATCCACCACCATCATCATCACAATCTAGTTTGGACTTGTTTGAATCTAACGGGGTTTAATATTTTGTCAACACTCCCACACTGCATTCGAACCAGAAGACAGGACACCAATTTAAACGACTGAGTAGTTTATATTTTCAATTTCACGTATTGCTATTTTTTTTCATTATTGTATTCTTTTAGTTGATGAAAATTATGTTTTTTAATTATAATGTTTTTATTTATTTAAAAATATAATTTAAAATATTTTTCAAAAATATGTTAAGATAGTTTTGGGTTTAAAAATTAAAAATATTCAAATACAAAGTCTTCTAAAACTAAAAAATTTAAGAAGTAATCCTAACCATCCGTCTACTTAATTAATGGTTGAGATCACATTATAGAGAGAAGTTTGTTAGAGGGGTATTTTAGGAATAGTCACTTTTGTTGACTTTTTGTAAATTCCCTCATTTTTTTAAACTTTCATAACTTTTATGTACGACATTATCTTTTTATAAAAATTACACCATAAAAACGAGCGTTTTTTTATCTTTAAAACGAGTACAGTATTATTATATAAAAAGATTAAAAAAATTCGTTATTAAGCTCATATCTCATCATTGTATCTTTAGTGCAGTTCATTGTGTCTTTTTATTAGTTATAGTGTTCTTTTGAATACTATTGTGTTTTCCTAATATGATGAATTTTAAAAAATATAATGATTGAATAATATTGTTATGTATTTTTAATATGTAAAACATAATAATAAATTTAAAACTAATTAATCTAATACATTAAAAACAATAACAAAATAACATAATGTCTCATTATGTCTTTTAATCATTATTGTGTTATCTTGAACACTATAAGTTTTAAAAATATATTGGTAAAATAACATCATTATGTACTTTTAATGATAAGACACAATGATAGATAACAAGTTTATATAATCTATTAAAAAATAATAACAAAAATAACACATTGTGTTATCTTCAACATTATGAGTTTTGAAAAATACATTGGTGAAAGTATGTCATTTTGTACTCCTAGTTGTAAAACATAATTATAGATAACAAGTTTATACTATAAAAACAATAAAAAAATACACAAAATAATCTAAAACGTAAAACACAAATAATTAATACACATAACAAATGATGTAAAATATATGACACAATGATTGTATAAGATACAATAAGCTGATGTATTTGATACAATTACTAAAAAGTCATCATCTTTAAAACAATAGAAGAACACGTGTCAAACCCACAATCTTTCTTAATCCTTTTAGATTAAATATCATTTTTAGTATAACCTTACCTTTAAAATTTTGTGTCCCTCTCTTTATGGTAGTTTTAAGTTATCTTTAATTAAAATGATGTGTTCTTTTATCGTATAGCTAGGATACTTTTGGGTTTTCCACCCTAACATATTTGTAGCAATATGTAAATGGATGATGCATGAAATAACATAAAACATGCAAGTAGAAAGTGTTTGGATATTTTAAGCAAACACGCTACTTCTAAAATCTACATTAGCTCACTTTGTTGGTATAGAGATAAGCACAAAATATGACTAGATGAAATTTTATTATATAAATAATAAGGAAATTTCCCACTACGTATTTAGGTCGTGTGATGACTTATCGTTGGGGTCTTGCAAAAACTTATAAACCTAGGTAGGTAGAGTAAGTAAAGTATAGTATCCATAGGGAGCATACGATTAATATTATACATTGTGAGTAATTATTTATTATAAAACCTAACAAATTTAAGTACACTAAACTTTGATTGATGAATGAAACAATAAACTTGTTTATGGAACTTAAATACAAATAGTATGAACTAAAAGTAAAACTTGATTTGTAAACAATGATTAAAAGATCGATCACATTTGAGTTTCAGGTTTTGAAGCACATATATAACCCCGTTTATTTTCCACTTAGATAGTTATATAGACGTTAATTTGTTTAAAACTTGTTGAATGATAATCACAAGACAAATGAATCTACTGGTGTTATTTAACGAATCCTAAACTGCATAACACTAGTTAAGATACTAGCTAAATGACTTATCAATGTTACTTCAAACTCAACCAAACATCACACATGTTAATGATCTAGAAAACTAATGACTAACTAATTGCTTAATTGAACATAATAAGATAAATCGTATACACAAATAAAAACATAACTCTAGCTATATCATCATAGATTGAATGATAAAGCAAGATTCATGTCTATACTAAGTTAAATGTATACTGAATACAATAACTAATACAAACCATACGCTTGTGGTTCATCATGGGTAAACTAGCCTCAAAAACTTATGAGTTATGATTACACCTCTATTCTTTAATTCTTTCTCTAATTTTGTGTTTGAAATTATGGATTAGAGTCTTTTGATCATCAATGGTTACCTAAAATCGTCCTCCAACCCTTAGGGATGGTTCCCTTTTGAAACCCAAGGTTTGAGGTTAAATAGGGATCACAAACCAACTTAGTTGCATAACCTTAACCCCTCTTGGCATAAGCTATGACAACTTCTTTAGTTGCATCACTAACTTTTTGTGTTACACCAACCTTTACATTAAATTTCCCAAAATTCACAGACCAACATAAGTTACACCATAAGTGGTGTAGGCTGCATCAAGTTCTAACTCTTCTATTGCTTTTCTAGCCCTGGTACTTCTTCATAACTGCACTCCAAAGCGTATGACCTGTATATCCTTCATTATAGACCTTAAATCAAAAAATATTTATAAAGTAATGATACTCTACATAGTTAAACTATTAAAAACATATAATGAACTACTTTAAGCACGTGAAAATTACCAATCGATCACCTGAGGGTGTATGAGTAAACAATCTAATTTCTTTACTAGTTTACTCAATTAAAACTATCAAAAACATATAATGAACTACTTTAAGCACATAAAAAACTACCATCCCATCACCTTAAGGTTGTATGAATGAATAATCTGATTTCTTTATTCAATTAATCCTTATGTTGTATCTCTTAGTATGTGTGTTTGAAGAAAAAAATCAATAAATTCTGAAGAGAGTGGGTTTGCTATAAGCAATTGATCTTATCTAAGACTAAGCAACATACATTTCACATTCTACCCACTGTCACATTAGCGTTACATCATTCTTCACATTGCTCCCCCCTTGGAAATTGTCTTAATATGCTTCACATTTTACTCCACCATTCTTTGTTTAAGTATATATAAGAGAGAAACGAAGAGTAAGAGTTGAAGGATGTAAGAATTACATTTAGAGGCTGATGCAACCAAAGAGCTCTTAGCATGCACATGTGAAGTACAAGGAAGTTACTTCGAAAGATTTGATACAATTAAATGAATTACACTAAGTATCAAATCTTCCGAAGCCAAAAGACCAAATCTTCCGAAGCCAAATATGAAGACTCACCAACTTATATGAGTTGGGGAAAAGTCCATACTTTTGTCATCTGTAGATTAAGGTTTTAAGTCTGTAACTTCCTACTTATGTACTTTTATCCTTTTTATAATATATTAGGATGTAAGCTATGACATGTCATATTCACCAGTCAAAAGGCAATATGCCTTTTGACTTTATATTGATATTTTTGTCTAGATTAGTGTTTCCAGCTGGCCTTTAAAATATGGCCGGCTGTAGAATGTAGCATAAAGTATCTTAAGTACTTGTCATTAGAATTAAGCTTTGTAACACTTTGTAAAAAAACTTGAGAGCAATATATAACATTCTTGAAAACCATATTATTGTGTTCTTGTTCTGTTCTTTACTTGTGTTCTTTGTTTCACCTTTAAGCTAGTTCCTTATTTGATCTGCTAAGTGTTCTTAATGTCTCCAAACATTGTGAAACTATTGCATTGATCCCCTTCACCGGTCCTGCAATTGGTATCAAAGCATTTTAGGCTCTTGATTGTAAGATCTCACCATCTTAAATCACTTCTGTTTCATAATACACTTACCAGCTTAAATGGCAGCTCTTACAAAGGCTTATATGGAAACCGGTACCATGACAAAGTCTCCACTGATCACTCCTAATGATTTTGATACTTGGTGCCAACGTATGAAAGGGTTCATCAAGCCTCAAGACAATAGAATATGGAGATATGTTGTCTCAGGACCTCACATCCCAAGCACCACTTCAGCTACTGCTGGAAATAGGATGATACCAAAAGAAGTGGTTGACTATTCTAAAGAAGATTGGAAGAAGATAAACATAGATCAGAAGGCCATGACCACTTTTCAAACTGCTCTTCCTAACTATATATATATATATATATATACAGAGGCTTCAAGAAGTGTAAAACTGCTAAGCAGCTCTATGATGCACTAAAGCTCATGTATGAGGGGTTTAATGAGGCTAAAGAAAACAAGAAGGACCTCATGAAGCAGCAGTTTGAGAACTTCACTTACAGGACAGGTGAAACTATGATTCAATAATACTTTAGATATGTTAAGATTGTAGATACTCTCATGGATGTTAGAGTCAAGCTTGAGAATAAGGACATTGTGAGAAAGTCCATGTTCTCTCTTCACAGACAATGGACTCACTACTATGTGGACATTAAGAGAACTGAGAACCTCCCCACCCTTACTCTCATAAAGCTGTATGGTATCCTCAGTGGCTACCAGATGGAGATGAACATGTAGAATCCATCAAGCAGCTCTTCCAGCAATCAATATAGTTCAGCCCTTCATGTGGTTGAAAGGGATAGCAGAGAACCATAACATCATCTTATCTGCTACCCTGAAAACTCACAAAAGGGCCCTTTCATCACCTTCCCTGAGACACCAAGGAAGAGCTACATCCAAGGAAGCCCATTTCAAGAGACCAGCTCATCACAAGCCTTTGTGTCTGCTGATGAAAGTGGTGTCAACTTTCTCTTCACTCTTGAAGACTTGAATTGTATCCATCCAGATGACCTGGAATACATGGAGATAGTCCAGCAAATGGCTATTCTCACTCAAAGAGCCAAGAAGTTCTACAAGAGAACCAGACTAAAGTTTCTTAGAAATATGGCCAGTGGAAAGTTTAGACTGGATAAAAGCAAGGACCAAATAGGACACTTTGCTAGGGAGTGCAAGGCACCAAGGACAAATGGTGGCCAAGCACAATTCAGACCAAACTACATTGATGCAACTCCCAGATCTGAGAAGCCAAGCCAACCAAAACAACAAGATGCTGTTGTTGTTGAAGAAAGAGGCTTTGACTGGAGCTTTCAGGTTGAACATGTCTCTCCAACCAAGAACTGATGGCTGACCATAAAGAATCCAAGGTATTAGAACATCTTTGTACACCTGAATGCATTGCTAAAGTTAATATGTATATGTCCTATAACCTGGAAGTGAGATCTGATCTTGAGTCCTTAAATATTTTAAAAGCTATTTTTAAAGGAGTAGAAAATGATTATAAACTAAAAATAGAAGATTTAGAGAAAACAAATTCTACTCTTAAGCATAAGCACACAAACTACAGGACTGAAATCAAAGATCTCATAACCAAGTTAACTGAATGCCAGGCTGAACTTGTGATCATCAAAGCCAAGGCAGAAAAACATATTCTTGAAGAGAAAACCTTCAAGAACATAATATCCTCATCCTTGCATACAAAGATTTGTTATCAAAAGAGGCAGGGACTAGGTTCAAGTGATATAGCTCTTCCATAGATATTACTATCTGTAAGATCTCCAAGGTGTGAAACTTGTCAAGATGAGTTGCCCTTTATTGATCCTATCCTAGAATAGGATGAAGATGAAGAGGAGATAGTGAAGGATGAACTTGAAGTGAATGAGAAGGGTTATCCTAAGAAGGGTTACTAATCTCCTGGAGAGAAGAAAGAACCATGGATGACAAAGTCTGCAAGGAAGAACTCGATCAGGGTAGCCAAATGAAAATCAAAGAAAGCCCAAGAAATCAAGGACACTTTCAATTCCGAGCAAAAACAAGTATTCATCTCTACTGGGTTTGAAGTGGTAAAGACTAATGACCCAACTATGGACTCTAGTACCAGGAGTCCTAGTTCATGTTCAAATCATCCTGGTTAAGAAAAGAAGGTTGATACAATGTGAATCACTACTGCACAGCCTGAACCATCCAGTTCCAAGAGCAAGCCTCACCCTAAGAAGCTTGCTAAATTATCTGTGAAGGTGAAGAAGGAAATGGAGATAGATCTAGCTCAGCCTTCTACTCAAAAGAAGCCTCATAGAAGTATGCAAGTTGGATGCATCATGTGTGGTGGTACCTCTCATTTTGCTAAGGATTGCATGTACAATCTCAAAAGTACCATCCATATGAACAAAAAGAAAACTTCATAGAAGAATATGAAGAAGATAGCTTCAGAAGGAAAAACCTTTCCTCTCGAAAGCTCCAAAGTGAAAAAGAAGATAGGTGGAAAATTACATTCGGAAGAAATTTTGGTCTCAGAAGAAAGGAATGCTTCCGAAGTACTGAAGTCTGATGTAGTGAATGCAAAAGCTTCCAAAGGTCCATTTTCCAAAACTTCCAAAGTCATCAAAACTTCCAAAGTCTTGAAGGTCAAGTCTACTCTTTCAAAGATGGTGTGGAAGATGAAGTAAGGCCATGTGACTGAAAGTTCTTCATCTACAACAGCAAATGATTCTCAGAGCTTGTATATAGGATCAATAAGTGTTGAGCTATCTTCAACTCACTTTGACAAGCCCAAGATCAATAAGGCTTGGGTTTCCAAATATAAGTAACCAACTCTTTCTATGCATGAACAACTGAAGACCAAAGGAAATGTATGGCTCATTGACAGTGGCTGTTCCAGGCATATGACAGGCAATGGCTCTTTGCTTCAGAACTTTGAGAAAATTGATGGAAGGCCAGTTGTTTTGGAGGAGAATCAGGTGGTTACATCATTGAAAGGGGCAGGGTCACAAATGGCAAGCTCAACATTGAGAAGGTAAACTATGTTAAGGAGCTTAGATACAATCTCTTGAGTGTATCCTAATTTTGTGATCAGAGTCATAACATGCTCTTCACTGAGCATGAGTGCATTGTTTTCAAGCTCGGGGTGGTCATTCCTCAAGAGCATCCAGCTCAGAGCCCCTAGGAAAGAAAACATGTACAAGATGGATTTACAGGAAACCTCCCTATCTAGAGATGTTTCTTGCTTTTTGTCTAAAGCCAATAGTGATGAGTCTTTTCTTTGGCATAAAATAACGTGACATGTAAACTTTAAGAACATCAATAAACTAATTAAGCATGATTTAGTAACTGGAATATCAAAGATGGAGTTTACAAATGATGACCACTGTTACATGTCTGAAAGGGAAGCAACACAAAGTGTCTCACAAGCCAAAGGAAAAGAACTCCATCACTACTTCCCTACATTTATTACATATGGATCTCTTTGGCCTTACTAGTGTAATGAGTTTAGGAAGAACTTCATATTACCTAGTGATCACAGATGATTTCACAAGATACACTTGGGTTTTCTTTCTTAGAACTAAGGATGAAACCCTTGAGATATTAAGGAACTTCATTCTGAAAATTGAGAATCAATGTGTTTACAAGTTCAAAATCATAAGATGTGATTAAGGAACAAAATTTTAGAACCAAATTCCTAATACATTTTATGATGAAAAAGGTATTACAAGACAATATAGTGATCCCAAGATTTCTCAGCAAAATAATGTTACTGAGAGATTCACATGACATTTATTGAGGTTGCAAGGACCATGCTCTCTGACTCTACACTGCTCATCACCTTATGAGCAATGGCAAAAAAAGAGACCTTTTATACAAAATAGAGTTTTAGTAGTCAAAACTCATGGTAAGACTCCTTATGAGGTGTGGCTCAAAAGGAGACCTTTTATTGGTTTGCTCAAATCATTTTGATATACATGCACCATCTTGAATACCAAAGATCAAATAGCCAAATTAGCTGAGATTTCAGATGATGGACACTTTATTGGATACTCTTCCCATGCTAAGGCTTATAGAGTATACAATCTTAGAATTAAAGTAGTTGAGGAGTCAGCCAATGTGACCTTCAATGAGCACATACCTAGTATGAAGGGTTCTGGTCTTGATTGGCTGTTTGATCTTGATTTAGTTACCAATTATTTTAACAAATCTTGTGAAGATGTTTTAGGATCTACAGGTAGCTTATCAACATGAGATCCTGACCTAAGATTTGAGCTGAGAAGACCAACTTAGAAAAATATTTCAGCTCTGTGGTAACAAACCCTACAGTTGGAAATCCTATCAGCATAATAATAACAAACTCTTCAGCTGACACATCTAAAGTGCCTACAAATTCTAACACTAAGGCACTCTACTCAAATGAAGGGGTTTCCAATATAGGAAGAGATGGAGGTGGTAATAGTGATCAAGAATTTCTTGATGCTGATAACCACTCCATAGAGGACAACATCAATGATGTCACACACTCATTGGATAAAGCTTCTCTTGATATATGTGTTGATGTAGTGGGTGATACTCAATCACCAGATCTGAATTTCACCAATTTAGATCTATCCAACCAACTTGTTGTGATACCTCAATTGAGAATCCATAAATCACATCCTACCATAAACATCATTGGAGATGTTGAGACAGGAATGAGAACAAGAGGACAAACCCATGACAAAAATGATTGTCTATACTCTTGTTTCTTGTTCCAGATTGAGCCATAGAAGGTTAATGAGGCTCTGAAAGATGGAAGTTGGGTTGAAGCAATACAGGAGGAGCTATTTTAATTCAGAAGACAAAAGGTTTGGAACCTATGCCCTTTTCCTCATAGGAAGACACCAATAGGAACCAAGTGGGTTTTCAGGAATAAGAAAGATGATAGAGGACTTGTCATCAAGAACAAGGCAAGACTAGTTGTTTAAGGAAACACACAAGAAGAATGGATTGATTACACAAATGTTTTTTGCTCTTGTGGCAAGACTTGAAATTGTTAGGATATTCCTTGCTTTTGCTACATTCAAGGATTCAAGGTCTACCAACTTAATATCAAGTATGCCTTTTTATATGGTGTGATAGATGAGAAATTATATGTCAAACAACCACCTGGTTTTGCAGACCCAGATCATCCTGATTAGGTTTGCAAGCTTGACAAAGCTCTCTATGGGCTACATCAAGCTCTATAAAAGTCGTATGAGACACTGCCTTTGGGTCACCTAATCCAAAGCTCTACAAAGACTTTGAAAAGCTGATGAAGAATAGATTTGAATGAGTGCCATAGGGGAACTCAATTTCTTTCTAGGACTTCAATGAAGCAGGTTGACAGTGGCATCTTCATAAACCAGTCAAAGTATGTGCACGACATACTTACCAGATTTCATCTGACTGAGTGTAACCACTCTTGTCAACTGTATGAGTCGGTGAAAAGTCCATACTTTTGTCAACTGTAGATTAAGGTTTTGAGTTTGTAACTTTTTACTTATGTACTTTTATCCTTTTTATAATATATTAGGATGTGAGCCATGACATGTCATAGTCACTAGTTAAAAGGCAATCTGCTTTTTGACTTTATATCGATCTTGTTATCTAGATTAGTGTTTCCAGCTGACCTTCAAAGTATGACCGGCTGTAGGATGTAGTATAAAGTATATCAAGTACTTATCATTAGAATTAAGTTTTGTAACACTTTGTAAAAAAAACTTAAGAGCAATATATAACATTCTTGAAAACCATATTATTGTGTTCTTGTTCTGTTCTTTACTTGTGTTCTTTGTTTCACCTTTAAGCCGGTTTCCTATTTGATCTGCTAAGTGTTCTTAGTGTCTCCAAACATTGTGAAACTGTTGCATTGACTCCCTTCATCGGTCCTTCAAAAGAGATAACTTCCATGGACACAACCACACTTGTGAAGAACTAACGCGAAGCAAACCACCCAGACATGGTGTTTTGCGCGTGAAAGTCAAGCCACCTCACCCTCACGTGTGACGGGTACGCCGCATAGACAAAGTGATAATTTTGTTCTCTTATCCTCTCGTTCTCACAAAGTTGTATATAAATATGCGTTAGTTGCCTTTTGGCTGTGCTAATAAAAATACACACGTAGTAGATGTCTAGGTGAAATCTTGCAAACAATAGTTTTCCTTACTTCTCAAAATGCTCTACATATTTATTTGCATAATATATACTACTGATATATTGATATTTAAGGTTGTGACTGGCACCTCTTAGGATTTTTATTTCCTTGTGCATTCTTACAAAGGAAGCATCCTGAACATCCGGTTCATTCATTCACTACTACCTCATTTTAAGTAAGCCACAAAGGTTGGTTGTTTATATATATACTAAAACAAACAAAGAAACAATATACCCATCAAGTCCCACTCAACTAGCAGGGTCTTAGAAGTGTTTAGAAGAGTAAGACGAAGACAAACCTTGCATTTATCTTATGAGATAAAGAGATTACGTTTAGAGATAACATTGTTTAACAAAACTCCTCTTTTTTTAATATGTAATGCACACAAAGCAACAAATATGAAAACATAACTTATTAACAACAGAAGGTAGAGGTACACAAAACACAAAGCGAAAATCATTTATATAAATACTCTATGTTTATTTTATTTTTAATTTCTTGAGTATTTTTTCAAATGAGTCTATGGTAAGAGTTTCTAAAAGTATTTACAAACTTCTTATAGTTATACGTCGTTTTCAAGAAAAGAATAACTATGATAGATAAGCTGGTATTGAAATTTATTTTGTATCATAAGTTCCAAGTACAAATATTGGGATTCATGTTTAGAAATCTGAGTAGGGGTGTTACGAATTAAGCTTGAGCTCGTCTAAGCTCAAGCTCAACTCGTTTAACTTAAGAGAGCTTGAGCTCAAGCTTAAAGCATTTAAAACTCTATGATGATTCAAACTCGTTTATTAAATAACCTTAAATATAAGCTTAATGTTAAGCTGAAGCTTGTTTATGCTTCACTTGATTCACGTTTTTAATGAGCCGATCACAAGTAATTTACAGACGGCTTCACTCATTTATACCCTTGCATCCATTTCTCTCTTATATAAAATGACAAATTATCTCTATTCCCACATTTCACTCATAGTAATAAGTTTCATTTATTTTTTCATTTATAAGTAAAGTAGCCACAAATAAACCGTTGAATCTGGTTTAACCGAATCCATCATTGCACCCGTTCACTCGGGAAATCAAGAACCCCAACCGGTTCGAACCTTTGTGGTCTATATCATGCAACAAACCAGAAAGACGACATGTTTAAATCTATCTCGTTCTGTTCGGTTCGGATCTTAAAGTCGTTACATTACGCATAATAATGTCAGTAATAATTCACATGTGAATCGAAGCAATATTCACCTTGTGGATTCGCCCCTACCCATACATGATACACCCTTCATCTTCAGTGAATCTAAGCAACACAGAACCCAATACATACACGAAGATGATATCTTCATCTTCTCTTATCACCACACCGATTACACCTCCACAAAACCACCCATCTCTCAATCTCCTCTCAAAATGCAACAACATGAAAGAATTCAAGCAAATTCACGCTCAAATCATCAAAAACGGTCTCCACAAATCCCAATTTGTTCTAACAAAAATCCTCCATTTTTGCGCCACCAACACCTCCGGTGACTTCTCCTACGCCCTTTCAGTATTCGACACCATTGAACAACCTCCTGATCAGATCATGTGGAACACCATTATCAGAGGTTATTCACTAAATTCATCCCCTTTTTTCGCTATTGTGTTTTACAAGCTCATGCTTTTGTCGGGTGTGGAACCAAATTCTTACACTTTTCCATCCCTTTTGAAATCTTGTGCAAGATTTAACGGGGTAAACGAGGGGAAACAGATTCATGGGCATGTTTTGAAACTTGGGCTTTGTTGCGATGTGTTTATTCATAGCTCTTTGATTAATTTTTACGCTCAAGTTGGAGAATTGGATGATGGGCGGTTAGTGTTTGATGAAAGTCCTCTGAGAGATGCTGTTTCGTTTACAGCGTTGATCACGGGGTATGTGAATCGAGGGCGGTTGGAAGACGCACGTAAGTTGTTTGATGAAATGCCTGTTAGAGATGTGGTGTCATGGAACTCTATTATATCCGGGCATGCCCGAATGAAGCTCTTCGAAGAGGCGCTAGATTTGTTTAATGAGATGAGAAGGGCGGGGGTTAAACCGGATGAGAGCACACTAGTGACGGTTCTTTCTGCTTGTGCTCAATCAGGTGATCTTGCAACGGGAGAACGGATTAAAACTTGGATTGTAGATCATAAACTTGCTTCAAATCTTCGGCTTGTTAATGCCCTTATTGATATGTACTCAAAGTGCAATGAATTAGACAAAGCTAGAAGTTTATTTGACAGCATAACTAACAGGAATATAATCACTTGGAATGTTATGATTGGTGGTTATACACATACACACCATTATAAAGAATCATTGGACCTCTTTAGAACAATGCTGCAATCAAACTATGAACCTAATGAAGTCACGTTTTTAAGCGTTCTTCCAGCTTGTGCTCATTTGGGAGCTCTTGATATTGGGAAATGGATCCATGCTTATATTGGAAAGAACTTTCCAGAATCGTCTAATACCTCTCTCTTCACTAGTCTTATTGATATGTATGCTAAGTGTGGAGACATAGAAGCTGCAAAAACAGTCTTTGAGAGTGTGACAGTCAAAAGTTTGGCCTTATGGAATGCAATGATTTCAGGTAGGTGAAAAATGGGAAGGTCAGGAGGTATAAACAGTCAGGATAATAAAACAACTTCAGACATTATAAACATTTGAATGCACTTGAGGCGAAATTTGACCCGTTTAGCCCTTTGACCCATTTTGTCTTTAGCTATTTCATAATTTTTATCAGTTTCCATTGTTACAAATAGAACACAACACAAATCAATAGGTCGGATTAAACAGCAAACTTTTTATATATGGACAAATGGGTGGGTTGGGTGGCACTTCAAATTGGGTTCGGGCCAAAATAGGTAAGTTTTATTTCTATTTGCAGGTCTAAACAGTCAGGACAACCCGCTGACTCTTTCCTGTCTAAACCTCGTATAGTTTTAATGTATTAGATATGATTACGAGTACTATTATATGAAAATAATAGTGTCTTATAAATAGAATGATTTAAGTCAGTATAAGCATTTGATACAATTAGGTGACATTGACCCTATAACACATCTACCCTTTTAAGCAGTTTCATATTTGGCTGATAAATTACCCGCTTTAACTGTTACAAATAAACTGACACCTGTATTTTCAGGGTTGGCCATGCATCAGCAGGCCCATGAAGCCATAGGACTTTTCAAGAACATGGTGGATGAAGGTTTCACACCAGATGATATAACTTTTGTTGGTGTTTTATCAGCATGCAGCCATGCTGGTCTAGTCAAACTCGGTCAACAATATTTTCACTCAATGATCCAAGATTACAAGATTCCACCCAAACTACAACACTATGGTTGTCTAATTGATCTTTTAGCCCGAGCTGGTTTGTTTGAAGAAGCCATGGCTATAATCAAGAACATGGAAATGAATCCAGATGCTGCGATTTGGGGGTCTCTTCTTGGGGCTTGTACACTCTACAAAAACGTTGAATTGGGTGAATATTTTGCTACAAAAGTTCTTGAATTGGAGCCTGAAAACTCCGGTGCTCATATGCTTTTATCAAATCTTTACGCTGCAGATGGTAAATGGGATGATGTTGCAAGAATAAGAACAAAGTTTAAAGATAATGGATCAAAAAGAATCCCTGGTTGTACTTCAATTGAAGTAGATGGTATCGTTCATGAGTTTCTTGCAAGTGACAAAACACATCCCATGAGTGACAAAATTTATGCTATGTTGGAAGAGATTAATCAGCTTCTTGATGAATATGGGCATGTTTCTGACAAATCTTTGGTGCTTTATGATATGGAAGATGAACTGAAAGAAGGTATATTATGTCAACATAGTGAAAGATTAGCTATTGCTTTTGGGTTGATTAGTACAAAACCCGGGACAAGGATTAGAATCATGAAGAATTTGCGGGTTTGTGGTAATTGTCATTCGGCTACAAAGTTAATTTCCAAGATTTTTAAACGGGAAATCATTGCTAGGGATCGGAATCGGTTTCATCATTTAAAGATGGTGTTTGTTCTTGTATGGATCATTGGTAAAAGTGTTCTAGAGTTTGACGAGATCACCATTTTAAGAATTTGAAAGGTATGTAGATTTATTGGTTTCTTTAGCTTAGAAAACAGATTAACTTAATATAGGTCCTTTAATTGTTTACCTCACAACCCGAACACTTTTTTTATTATTTAACTTTTCGAACAAAGAAAACCCTTAAGTTGAGCTCGGATATGCTATCATAGCTTATCATGTCTCACATATGTTCACTTGTGTTTGTAGGGTTGTACTGAGCAACGTAATATGCAATATTGTATAATTTTGCAGGTTTCTGTCTCACCCATATTGGAAGTTGTTTTGGTCCAGGCTTTGTTAGATGGAAACCAAAAGGTTGCCTACATGTTTCAACATATCACACCACTTCCAAAGAGATCTAAGAATTAAATTACCTTTAATACTGATTGCCTTTTGGTTACCTCACCACCAGTTTAAATATCAATCCTACACATCAAACAATTTCATACTTTCACCAGAACTTAAGTACCAGCATCATACACAGATGCTAAGACCCACTTCTGTTCTTGGTTCTAGAATTATGGCTGACACAACGGAAAAGGACGCTAAAATCTCTATAAAAGTAATAGTAGACAAAGTGAGAAAAACAGTGGTATATGCTGAAGCTGATCACACATTTGTTGACATTCTATTCAGTTTCATCACATTGCCCATGGGGACAATTGTCAGACTCTTGGGGAAACTTGATGATACAAGGTTTGAGGCTCTTAAGAGCTTGAGCAATCCGTATCAAAGTCTGAAGGATTTTCCTCAGTGTTACCTAGCTAGAGAACATTGCAAGTTTATGCTTCTTAACCCGACAAGTATGGCATATAATAACTGCAGAAATCTTAAACTGAAAATAGATGACACAGAGCCCATGAAAAGCTTTGTATCTAAACACCCTATGTGTTCGAGTGTGTTTGTTTCTGATATTGCATCTTTTATTATTACTGATGATCTTTGTGTGGAACCCTTTACTTCGGCAAATAGCATTTGATTGCGCACAGATCTTGGAATCACTAACATGGATCATTTAGAAGATAGAAACTTGGAGTTTTCTTCTGATCAGGTAAATATTTTGATTAGAACTGTCACTAAAAACCAAAGCTTACATCTTTTACCTAAACATTTCATGGAAATTAAAGAAACATCTTAATATTTGATCATCTAGAACCTTGGATTTTTTGACCTTTTATATGTGATGACACTTTTAACTCCAGTATTGAAGTATATTAGTTTTTTATATGTGCAGATGCTTTATTTTCTAAAGATAGCTCTATCAACCAACTGTCCGTTGACGTGTTTAGTTTTCTCTACGATCCATCCTATACGACACTCTGTTCGTTTTAAACAAGCTAATACTTTTGATCAGTGTAATCTAATGAAAACAGAGTTATCTTCAAGTTCAAAGATGCTTCTGGAAGTTTCTTTACAAAAATCCACAGGAAAGCTTTTATTTGCAGAAGCAAAAGATGATTTTGTTGAGTTTCTTTTCAGTATTTTATCAATACCATTAGGAACAGTAGTTGGGACATTGATGAATGGAGCTTCTTCTTTGAGTTGTATGGATAATATTTTTAGAAGCATTTCAAATATGAGTGTTGGAAGTTACCTTAAGTCAGAAGTTATCAATCACATTAGGCAGCAGCATCCTTCCAAAAACCAGGTTTTCCCTTTACCAGGCTTCCTGACACATTTGCGTGGACATCAACATACTGATCCAAGAATTGATGGAAGATACTCAAACAGTGTGGGTTGTTCATGGTAACAGATGACTTGATTATAACTCCATCTTCAACATTATCTACTATGGGTATTCTGAATAAGATGAAAGTCCTGCCTGAAGATATCGAGAGATATGAAGTTGCATCAGCTTGAAAGAGGTATCTCATAGTAAATTTCTTTAAGTTGACTTCTTATTATTTTTCGTTTTGTTATTATTACGCTTTTTGCAGGCTTTAAGCATGCTGAAAGTGTCGCTAAGATCAAGTTCGACTTTGAGTACTAGCCTTGAACATCAACTGAAGAAGTGAACTTGGATATATGATTTTTTTTTTCAATTGAAGATCGTTGTTCATTTTCCTACTTTTTAATTTTATTTCTTTCAAAGTTGGTTCTGATTGATGTTTTTATCAAGAACTTTCTTTTGTTCAAGTGTTTGTTTATTCTATTGCACACGTACTGTATTTGTGGTGAAGGCTATTGTCAATCGGATCAAGAACCAAAACTACCACCATGGTAGTTTTTTATCAGCAACCGATCTTCGTTTATTTATTTGTTTATTAATACAAACATTAATGAGTTAGGATTTACATAGGGTCTTTATCCTAATAAAACCATGGTTAATGGTTGTCCCTTAAAGAGCATTTTCTGTCATAGTAACACCAGTATAACATCATTTTTTAGCTAAAAACATGCGTAATGGTTAATACTCATGTTCCTTTAAGAATTATTCAATTAATTTTTTTTTTCACTTTTTTCATATTTTTAAATAAAATAAAATATATTAAAAACTTAATACTATAATTCATTATTACTTGAAAAAAAACATAAAGATTTAAAAACTTGAGAACATTTTAAAAACACCTAAACACTTCATAATCTAGAGCCATTGTCGATTCTTATTGAGTTGAAGACGTTCTTGTCAATCTACTTTTTATATTTGCTTTAACTTTAGTTGTTATTTTTTTATGTTTGTTAAATCTCTTAAAATTTTGAGTAATTTGTTTAAACCTTTTATTGTAGTCAAACATCAAAAGAGGAAGTCGATTTCTTTTATCCCTCCTCCTCCTTGTCAGGTGTGGCGGTTTTTCATATACCAGTTTTTCTGTTCCTCGTCCATGGTCTCGTTTAAATTGATATTTACCCAAGATTTGCAATATTATATAAAAGTACTAGAATAGCAACAACAATAATAATATATATAATTTAGAATGTTAAACAATACTATAATATCAATCATCATTAATAAATTACTAGAATATCAACAATAATAAATTAAAAAAATCAATCATCTGCTTCTATTGTATCTCTTGTCCAAGCATGCTAGACCAAATCTCCGGTTAGACATTTATATGTTTCACTGTTATGCATTGACTCCCTATTTTCTAATCTTTTTTATACTTGTCACCGGTTCTAATTATGCCTCCACATGTGATGGATCATAATTATATCGACTTTTTTCTTGTCTTTTAAAATCATATTATGCATGTTGATATAATCATATATAATGTCTCTTAATTTATCCTTAGTCCCAATTCGACACGGATTTTTCATAATATGCTAAGGTGCTTCAAGAACACCGAAAACCCTTTCAATATATTTTCTTGAGGATTCACCAACATTTTTTAAAATAAAAATTTAATACACTAATGGCCCGATGGTTTAAATTAGATAATGGATTTGATCCCTATGCTTTACATTTTATGATTATGGTCCTCAACTACTATAAATGTTTTCACCAATGTCTAAAAAATTAACAAAGGTTAATATTTCCATTAAATCTTTTTTAAATTACCCCTTTACACTTATTTTTAAAACCATAAAAATTAAAATAAAGACCCTAGGTCCGGTCATCTCCCACACTCGTTTGTTCGTCTCCAACGAGACACCAAAGTCCCCGCATTAATGAACTTAAGTGATCTGGAATCAAAAAAAATCATTACCCCTCCTAAAGTAAAATGAGTAAAAAAGTAGGTTGCATTTATTCCTAAGACTGATTGTTGTCGGAGCCGCGATTCAAGGCGCAAGCCACATGGCTGGTCACCCTGGTTGAGTACACTGCAACCTAGGGGCCCGATGACGAGGGCTTGAGGGGGCTAGCGGCTGGATTCGACCGTTGGGTTGTGTGAGTTTCCAAAAAGTAGCCTTTAAAGGCTAAATAAAAAATTAAATTTTTTTACCTACATATACCCATTATCAAATTTTATTCAAACCATCTATTTCACTCCCTTT
Organism: Flaveria sonorensis; assembly: GCA_025506505.1. NCBI lineage: Eukaryota > Viridiplantae > Streptophyta > Magnoliopsida > Asterales > Asteraceae > Flaveria > Flaveria sonorensis. The sequence continues at coordinate 25,344 of JACCIY010000345.1, read as the reverse complement.
CTTCTCTAACATTTTATTAAAAAAATACCCTGTCTCAACCGTAAATGAAGTTTCTCCTCATCCGAATCTTCCGAAGAAGACAAACTCATTTTTGAAACGGGGAAAAAGGTGGTCAAGCATTTGATTGACAACAATCGCTAATGAGATCTTCACCTCTAAATCGTGACTGAGTGGGTGCTAACAAACTTTGGTAAGACATTATTTTCCCCCGACTGCCTTTTTGACAAAGAGAATTTTAGAACACGTTTCCGTTTGAGTAGACAATTATTTTTGCATATATCAAATGATTTGTCGAAGCGATATTTGTTTTTCAACAAAGAGAAGATGTAAAAATCATTGAAAGAGCGTTTGGAGATCTAAATGAATGGGCGACGCTAGTTCAAGATTTTACGTCTCCACTTGAAGACAAACAAAAAATACTTCATGAAAAAGCAAGAATCCGCAAGAAAAGTAATTGAAAGAGCATTTGGAGTTATAAAAAACGCCTTCATTTGATCGCGAACCCGATACGATTTTGGTCAAGAGAGAAGATAATGAACGTAGTCTATACTTGTCTATTTTACATAACATGATTTTAGAAGAAGAGGGCAAGGCTATTTATTAAAACTACCAACGAGACATTCCCTCACTATAATTGATAATCACTTATCAACAAAAACCCGAGACCATAACATCAATCAAGAACCATAGATATATTGAAACCTTCATCATTAATTGGTCGAACATTTGTGGGGGGCTAGCGACCCGATGATCTCGTATTACACTAGTATTTGTATTGTTTATGAAAAATAAGTAATGTTTTTTGTTTTTTAATTTTTATTGAATTTTATTTGATTATAACGTTTAAATTTATATTATTACTTTACACTTAAAAAAATTTAACAAATTAAGTAATTTGTTAGAGCCCCCTAATTAGCTGATCGACAACAGGGTCAGACTACTTGATCAGAGTATCCATATATCCACTTCTCAGTTAGCATCCGGTCTGCGCCACATGTCGTAATATTACAGGATAACTTGAGCCTGGGCTCTATCTCACAACACATAGCCTAATGTGATCAAAACATCCACATGCAATGATTTCTGGATGACATTTACCAGAAATTGTTCCATGGTCCGTCTATATAAATTTATATTCCTTACCCACCCTATTAGCGATAATTCAATGGTGAGAGAAAAACAATCTGCCAGAATCTAACATCGTTTTAAGACGAAATAATCAAAGGGACTAAGGTGATGTAGGAAGCCACTAAGACAGGGAAGGTAGCCGATGGTGTTGGCGGCCAGAGGTGTTCCTGGGTTTCTATCTCTCGTGATGTTGAGGAAAAAGAGAGAGAAGTGATATGTGTCTTTTTTTGGGGTGGGGGTGGTTAAATGTAATTAAATGACCGTACGATCCCTTAAACTAACATCATAAAGCAGCATCGATGAACCATGGATGAAAACAAACATGATAGTTAGTAATTAGGGACTATATATCTAAAATTCAAAGCTTATAGACCAAACATATAATTTCACCCAAGCCAAAGGACCATCCATGTAATTTAATCTTAAAATAAACTCTTTTTTCGTCAATGAGCTCTCTAAATGATTTTAGGATAATTGAATAATTCGGATAAACACAGTGGCCAAAAAATAGTCATATGAGTACTTATTTTCGTTAGCAAAAATGAAACCATAGGTGCATTACTAGATAGGTGATCCTTCTAGATAAGAGATTGTTAAAAAAAATTGATATCATTGTTTGATTCTCCAACACTAAAAAATGCATGCCAGATGCAGAGATAGTATGATCATGCAAAGACTTGCAGAATTATTGATGATCCTTTCTGATTTCCTCATGTCTGCTACACTCGCATGCAATTGGACAATTAGACCACCATCGGTGCATGCAATCTATGCTACCAATGATGTCGTGTAAAGCGTGTACCTCTTCATGCACATCATATATGCGTTGTAGATCATTTGTAACACCTTGAAATTTCCATAAATCTATGAAAAGGAAGTTTTCACAAGAAACAAAAGTTCAGGGCCAAATTGCCAAAAATGAAAAGGAGCAAAAGCCTAGAAACCTGCTATATAAGGAAGGGGGTGCCTCCCTTGCCCCTCCTTGTGCGTAAACATATACGTATATATATACGTACGTACGTATATATATACGTACGTACGTATATATATAGAATCCCCCTAATACATAATTGAATCTTGACATGCAAAAAATTGCTCAAGTTCTAGTCTTTAATTATTTCATTGACTTGTAATGTAAATTGGATCCTTGAGCTAGAAAACACAAATTTGAACCAACTATAGGGCCAACTCAAGTATGTTAGAGGGTAAAGACGCATAGCAAGTGCTTTAAAAATAATCGTGTGTTTCCTTGAATCTTGACTTTTAGTACGCCACTTCCCAATAGAGTACTGTGGATGATTCATTTCTCTATAAATTAACTTCTTGACTTTTTTTCAACTATTCCATTATTATGGTTATTAAGACTATGTGTTATGCTCTAGTGAGTGTGAGCAACTATAGCCACGGAAGTAGTCACACTTACACTCACTAAAAGTGTGTAAGAGATTAGTGAGTGTGTAGGGGTGAGTGGTAGAGAGTCCAACGCCTATGGCTATGGTCACACCACGAAGGGCCACATCTTAGGGAGTAGTGTCTCATGTCTCATGCCCCTACCACGTCACTCATGTCCAATCCCTTATGGGAGTATAAGAGATCATCTAATTGAGAACATTTTCCCTATTATATACCAAGTTACAACAATTTCTTTAATTTGTATAGTTGTTTGTAACATGTTTTCTTTGACCAGCTAATGAATCCTACACCAAATTACACCGACCTGCCAAACTGCCACCGTTGAAAACTACTCAAAGATCTTGACCTTGCATATGTAAACTGATGCAAGTAGACCACGTGATGTAATTACAGTTGATCATCTTTTTAATTCAGACTTGAAACTCAACCATGGCTAATAGATTCGCCTCGAATACCACTTGCTGTTTACAAGTGAAATCTATAACCAAAAGCAAGAAACTATTTCTTAATAATGCATTATGCTTATAATAATAGAGAAAGGTTACGGTACAAAGTGTTTTTTCATGCGAAGAGTACAAAGTTATCACGCAAGAATGGATGTTACGGGTGGAATTATAACGCAAGGGTAATAATTAATCACGCAGATATGGAATTATCAAGCAAAGGTGAAATTATTACGCAAGAAGGTATTCTTGCATGATAATTCCATCTCTGCGTGATAATTCGACGCGAGTGTAATTTGTCTTGCGTATTTATCAGTTTGTTCTTGCGTGATTCTTATTGTTCTTGCGTGATAATTCCAGCCCAAAATTTCGTACGCTTCGCACGAAAAAAGCACTTTGCATAGTAACCGGCCCTTATAATAATAAACCTAATATCTAGCTAGTACTCCCTTATAGTCGTAGCGGTAAAAGAGTGAACTAACTATTACTTAATAATGCATTATAATATATGGAGAATGAAATACGAACCCTAGATACCTATTGGATTTTCATATGCTTACAATAATAAACGTCTCCCCCATAATCGTAGCGGAAGTAAACCGGGTGCTACTGGAAAACAATAAAAACATAAAATACCAAAAATAAAAACAAAAAATTCAAAATTTTGCCAACGTATCTATAATGCTTAATGTTTTCATCCATATTTTGTTTGTTTGTTCTATCCATAGTTTGGATGATTGTGTCATCCATAGTATTCGTAAAAAAATTTGCCTAGTTAGGGATCATAGTCTTGGTTGTCAAAAGCAAGTGGTTGTGAGGTTAATTCGACACAAGTGGCTTTCTGGCTAAAATATAATTTAATCAAACCGTATATTGAGTTCATAGGCATTGGAACGTGGCTTTTACACAAAAGCTAGCCAGGTGTGTCTCAAAAAAGAATTGGATAGATGGCTTGAATCTTCAACGATAACAAAGCTTTATTTCACAAAAGTAAGAAAAAAGAAAACAGGGGTGAGGCCGGGAGACAACTATCACACTCTGGGTTTGGGTCATCCCGGGCCGTGTGAATCGATCGAGATTATTTTTATTATTTTATTCGAGAAATCATTTTCAAATATATTTTTGGCAATGGGAATTCAAATATCGCAATCAAGTAAAATCTCAAAATTGATCATTTATTGATTTATAAGATTGTTTTAAAAAATCATGTTTTTATTTTGATCCCTAGAAATTTCGAGGTGTTACACTAGTATTTATCATTGTTTTAACATATACTTTTATTACATATCATGCATTTAAATCATGTATTTTTGTAACACTCGTTTGGTAGAATAGAGTCTACTGTGAATGATTTTACTGTTTTGTAGGTGAAAGATAGTTACGAGGATTGAAAACAAAAAAAAAATCGGAGGAAGTTTTGAAAATATCCTAAACATGAGAGGTGATTCGTCAAGATTGGAGAAAGATAAACTTTATCTCTTAAAAAGTTGGCTATTTCTTATCTTTTAAATTAAAATTTAACTATATAAAGAGATAAAGGAAAATAAATAGGGATATCAATTAAAATAAATAATATTATGATGGCTCTAAAATAATTAGAAGAGAAGGAGATATATGTACATATCATCAACACACATGAGGGGAGCATCTTTTATAGGGAGTTGACGGTCAGAAAGAAAAAAGCAAAAGAAATTTGGATAAATTTTGGAGGGAAGAATTTTCATTCAATTCAAAAATCTTTTTTTTTTACTTTATAGTTTCGAATGTTTTTTTTTATTTAGATTGTTTTAGCCATTATGTTCGGCTAGAACAATTAGATTTTGACACTTAGGTTTGTTTATTTGAATGGTTTGTTTGTATGATTCTTGATTTTAAACCCGGATCTTCTCTGGTATATATTAGATTGTTAATAAATTTGATCAACTTACTAATTTTTCTAATAAAGTTCTTCAATTTTAAAACCCTAATCAAGTTTTAATTTTTAATACAAGGAAAAAAATAATATATTGTGTTTGTCTAAGAACCCAAAATCATTATAGAGTCATTCAATCTAGTTAAACATTTCAAACGGTGTGAGTATTTAACTATAATCGATATTTCTATCACTACAACCCGCATGCTAAGATCTAAACGGGGTGAGTTTAGAGTAGTGGGTTAGCTTTAATCAACAAAATGCACTCGACTAGACATTAGATAGAGTGGATATTTGAATGACATGATGTCTATAAAATTATTAATTAAAAAATAGTCATTGCACCGTAATCGTTAATTATAGTAAGCCGAATCGAATCAAGAAATAACCTTGGTGTTGGAATTAGTTTTTTATATTTGAATTTACTTCACAATTTAATTAATTTTATTAGTAATACCTTTTCACAATTAAAAAAAAACAGAAAAATATCAAATTTCGTTTTTCTAGCAGAACCTTAACAAGGTCGCGTGGAATTTTCTTTATAGTTTTGACACGGGGGTATCAGCTTACTGGAATTTTTCTACTTTTCATAATTTACTTATAGTTTTAGTTTTTAACTAAAACCCCCATCTTAATTAACCCATAACCAATCAAAGTGATTGTGCTTAACATTTTTGGCATTAATTAGCTAACCCGTATCCCTGAGGACACGAATCCTACTTCCGCTCATACTAATCTTAGTATGTGTGACAGTAGGTTCACATTATAATATTTTATTTGTTGGATTCGACACCCAATAAATTGACGCTGTTTCCGGGGATACGATGATTCTAACTGTTTTTATTCAAAGATCTTTAAGTACAAGTACACCTTTCTATAAACACTTTGGCAACTAAACAAACACTTAGGGAGTGGGCGACTCTTGATGTCATCCAGCAATCACTTTGCGCCAATTATCCTGCTATGGATAATTTCAAGCTTAAATCCGGATTCGTTCATCTATTGCCTTTCTTCCGAGTTCTAGCTAATGAAGATCCTTACAAGTTCTTAAAAAATTCCATGTTTTGTGTTCCAGAATGAAACCACATAATGTTACGAAGATCAACTCAAGCTAAGGGCATTCCCTTTTGCTATGCAAGACTTGGCAAAAAAATGACGTTATTACTTACCTCCAAGGTCGGTAACAACTTGGAATGATCTTGCAAAGTTATACATAAACGAGTATTTTCTAGAATTGCAAGCTTCCATGCTGCATAAAGAGATTATCGAGATCAAATAAGAAAAAATATGGATTTACACACTTATTGAGAGAGATTTCATAAGTTATGTGCTAGATGCCCAAAACATGGTTTATCCAAGCACCAATTGCTTTAATACTTCTGTGAAGGGCTAGCACCATTAGAGAGGCTTTTGATAAATGCTTCTTGTGGAGGAACTCTACTTGACAAGACATCGAGTCAGCTTACAACCTTAATCACATCTATAGCAAAAGACACAAAGCATTGGGATCAAGAAGAATAATAGTATGCTGACACACCACATGGGTTCAAAAAAGATAGCAAACCTCAAACAAAAACTAAACTTGTTGAATTGAAAAAAGCAGTGGTGCAACTTGCTAAGGCTAAAGGCATGAAACTATCGTTTCAAGCATGCAAGGTATGTTTACAAATTGGGCACCGCACGGATATGTGTCACATGTTAGGAAAGGATAAGGAACAAGAACAAACGATGAAAAGCTATTTTGGACAAAACTCAAGACAATACCAACATCCTCAAGACAATTTGAATCGGGGACATCCTCCTAATACAAGCTATTAGAAAAGCATTTCATAACATCAAGCACCACCTTCATTCCAAATAATAGATCAACATAATTACTAGCCTTGTCGACAACAACAAGTGGATAGCTCAGTGATGTCCTTGGAAGACATCATTAAAAGTCTAGCCACTAGCACCCAATCATTCCAAGAAGATACAAAAGCTAGCATTAAAAGCTTGAAGCGCCAAATTACTCAACTTGGTAGTTCGATAAGCAAGATAAAGTGTCAAGGTTAATTACCGGTGCAAATCGAGAATTACCCAAAGCTCAATGTTCATGTCCTTACCTTGATAAGTACTACACAAGAAGAAGACTATAAAGAAAGAATTATTGTTGAGAAAACAGATAAAGGGGAGTTAATGGTTCTTGAAAAATAAGACAACGGAAAGATGAAAGTGCTAGGATCAGTTAAAAGTGCTAGGATCAGTTGAAAGTGAAGTAAATATCACTTATCGCCCCCATTCCCCTCACCACTACGAAGCACAAAAAGGGAAAGAGAAGATGAAGAAATCGTGGAGGCATTCACAGAGGTAAAGAAAAGACTTCCTGATAATTACAAAGATCAAGTGTTAAAGAAAGTTTTGATGATGATACGAATGAAGAACTGATGGAAAAGTTCAAGCTTCGGGAGGCGTTGATAGAAGTATAATTCATGAGTGCATAAAAGAAAATAAGGTATGGATAACAAAATTTAGAATTACCAATTACTAATGATTTTTGTTCCCATTTATTCCACAGGAACGAACCCTACTTCCACTCATACTATTTTTTAGTGTGTGTGATGGTAGGTTCATATTATAATATTTTATTTATTGGATTCGACACCCAACATACACCAGTCGACTGATCTTGCAGCACCTAGCGAGTTCTGCAACCGTGGTTATGGTTTAGGGTTCTAAAACAGTTTTTGTACTTTAAAAGTGTTATAGAGCTTAAAAGTTAGTTGAGACTAAATCTGATGAGCCTAAGGTTGTAAAGGCTTGTGATGATCCTATGGTTATTGATAACAGGTGGAGGAAGAAAAAAGAAGTAGAGGGTAGAAAATAAACCTAAGGATGATCATGAGCAGGTTAAGGATGATCAGCCAAAGAAATATGGTGATGATGATGATACATCAATAGATGGGGAATTAAAGGATAGGGTCAAGGATAGGGATGTTCATCGGATCGGATAACGGATTATTCGGATCGGATTATTCAGATTTTAAAATTTCATGACCATACCCGAAATCCAATTTGATCTGAATAATGATATCTCTATCCGATCCGAATCTATCTGAATTCAGTTCGGATGGGATTTGGATATATCCAAATAATCTGAATTTATCCGAATAATCCAAATAAACCAAATAATAATTTTTTTCTATTTTGTTTTGGCTAATTTTTTAATTCTTAAACTTTTATAAGTTTAAAATCATAATAAAAGATATAAAAATAGAAAAGACAAATTTGACTTGAACAAAAATTCAAAATTGAAACATAATAGGTAATTCTATAGAAACCGAAGATTAGAATTTCTAATTTAGAACAACAATTGATTATTGTATAATTGTTTAGGATTAGAGAATTGGAATTCGTGAAGATTATTGAGTATTGAGTTGAAAATATAATAGGTAGTTGGATAATAAGTATTAGGCTAGAAACATAGTAAAATTATTATTTGGATTAATCGGATATCCGACTAACCTAAATAAAAAAACTATGATATCCGAAATCCGATCCGAAATCCGAACAAGGAATTCGGATTCGGATGAGATCCAATCCGAATATCCGAATAAGGATTCAGATCGGTTTTTTCGGATTCGGTGTAAGGCCCCGTTCCCGGGACGCTTACAGCTGGTCAATCATTGCATATAAAACATAAAACATATATTTAGGTGTACTAAAACAACGCAGCGGAATAATTTAAGATCATTTCATTCATTGCTTTTGCAAAATAATACAACATTCATAATCGTTACAAAATATTGTTTGTTCGCATTACAATGCAAAAACGTCATAATTTAAACAATGGATGCCATCCCAAAAACGCCAAGTAGCTGCCCCGTGCCATCCTCAGCAACATTACCTGCCAACTGGAAAATACATAAAAGTCAGCGTTGCTGAGTGAGTTCTAGTTTTATAAATAAAATACTTTTCTTTCGTTTAAAACCGTTCTTTACGTTCATTTGCGATCATACATCATACGTACACATAGATAATATTATTATTATCTTCCATCGTCATTCGTTAACTTACATTCATTCATCATCGCTCGTCATCTTTATCATTCGTTATCTTCCTTACCGTACTATACGTACATTCATTAACTTCCGATGACATGTACTGTACCCCGAACATTGTGCACGAAGCTGACCATAGGGCCTGGGGCAAATACACTCATCATATTCATTCATCTTTCATTCCGGACCAGTGCCATGTGCTATACCCCGAACATTGTGCACGAAGCTGATTACTGGGCCTGAGGTCTATCATAGACCTCGAACATTATGCACGAAGCTGACTCCAGTACCTAGGGCAAGCGGCAAGGGTCCCATACGTATGGTCAATCACAAAGATTAGACCCCAGTGTGCATCCTTCCGGGGTAGCTAACCCGCACACAGTTGAGCTAACACCCTTCATTGGGTGTGAACCTCCATACATTGCTTGCAAGACTTTTTATTACATCATTCATTAATGCATGCATTCTTTCATTCTTTACGTTCCTCTTTTCATTCATCATTACTTTCCGCTTTACGTTACATAATACTTTTCGTTCATTTCATACTCATAACACGTAAGTCACGGAATAATACATAATAGAAACATAAAGTCAACATAACACATTCATACATAGCATCACACAAACGTCACATACCCCATCACACATCATCATACATTCATCATAAAAACATAACCGACCCTCCGCGGGACAGCGGGGGTTCGGGGGCTGCATCCCCTGACAGCGGGGTCCTAGGGGCAGCAGCCCCTAGTGGGGTCCAAGGGGCAACACCCCTGGCTGGGGCCGGGCTGTTAAAACCTTTTAAATTCTTGGACATTTAAAACATATATTCAGTATGCATTTCCAGCTCCAAACAAGTTTAAAACCTTTAAAATAGAGGATCTAGAACTCACCTGAACTCAACGAGTAGCTTCTCAATCAAGCTTTCTAAGCAAGGGTCGCACTACACAGCCTGTAGATAAGTTAACACTCAAAGGGGTTAATTTCTGCCTAATTACGCTGCTAATTTCGCTGCATGATCAGCAGTTTCGCTGCTAGTTTCGCCAACAGTTTCGCTGCCACCTTCACTGGCAGTTTCGCTGGCAGTTTCGCCAGCAGTTTCGCTGCTAGTTTCTCCAGCAGTTTCACTGCCACCTTCGCTGGCAGTTTCGCTGGCATCTTCGCTGCTAGTTTCGTTGCCAGTTTCACCCAACTTTCGTTGGAAATTCAAGTCTGCGAGACTACCTGCGAGACTATAGTTTCGTAGGAAGATCCATAGTTTCGCTGGATGACTACATAATTTCGCTGGATGAACACCCAGTTTCACAAAACGGGCTGAAATTACGAACCAACCCATTTTTGACCCAAAACTTCAATCTTTTACACCCAAAACCTTGGTTTATCACCCAAGAAGCTATATCTAAGCTTCTTACATGTTTTCTTACACAAAAACGTGAGTTTTGGGCGATTCTTTGCCACTTTCAAAAATCCCAAACCCTAGAATCTAAGTTTACCCTTAAAGAACCGATTAAACGATGTTTCTTACCTGGATTCTTAGTCTTTTCTTGTTGTTTGGATGCCCACAAACACCGATCTTCAATCTCTTGATCAACCGAGCCTTGGATCACCACTTTCTTTCCACTTTCTCTCTCTACACTCTCTCTCTAAAAGTTGGGTGTTGAGTTGCAAATGAGAGTGGCTCTTGCTGATCCGTTTATATATACTGGGCGTTCCCGGGACCTTAAACTCGCCGAACGCATAACCCGCGAGGTCTACTCGGTCCATACTCCACTTTCCACTTATTTTCTTTAAATAATCCCGGCTAAGCCCATTATTATTAACTGGCTCGTTTCGACTTTATTCCGGGCGTTACATTCGGATATGAATCGGATTTCGAATAATATCGGATATTGGTTTTTTTGAACACCCCTAGTCAAGGGAATGCAGGTAGTACATCTTGAGGTTCAGGAAAGATTAAGAAAGGAGGGGATCAAAGTAAATATAAGCTTTCTGAAGCAGATCCTAAGAAATCCAAGGATATTATACATGAAATTGAGTATGCTTAGGAGATTGTGTCTTATCACAACTTAGATTTTATTTTAGACATACTGAATGATGATTTTTTAGATGATCTGTATGATAATTTTAATGAGATGTTTGATGATTTTCATGAGACTTGAGATGTAAAGGAGGATGAAATGATAAGTAGATAAATCATCATCAGCTGCTCTGAAGTTGTTACTACTAATGCGACTCCAAAAGCTAATCCTGAGCAGACTGTAGATCCAAACGTACAAATCCTAAGATGAAAACTAACAGGGTGTTGGTAGAACCTATGATACAAGGTGCACATGTTTTATACAACATTTTCATGAGTTCCTCCACCATCAGAGGATAAGCATCATGTGATTTACAATAGGAGAGAGAATAAATATTCCGATCCATAATTTTTAATTCAAAGATATTTATGCTACTAGAATTGCTCTCTCAATAATAATGTAAGTTAGAATTATTATTGGTCATGCTGGTAGTATGGATTATTATTAGCAAAAAAGTTAAAGTTTAGATTATTAAAATCTTGATTTTATTAAACTAATTTATAGTAAATTAAAATTAATATACAAGTTCTGGAGACAAATTATTGCCTTTTAAGCATGAAAACTGAAAACATAGATAACCAGTTATGCATGAAAAGTGGTTTGCAAATAAATTCATTCATTATGGACGCAATAAAATAAAGTGACATCCATTTCAACAAAGAACTTATTCATAGCATCTGTTCCCGTAAACACTTAAAGATTGAATTAATTTTGCGATCTTTGATTCATCATTTTTTTTTTTGATATTTGGTAATTAAATTAATATACTCAACATATGCTCTCACACTACTATGTTGATTTGTAACACCTTAAAATTTTAATGAATCGGTTTTAAAGAAGTAAAAAGGGACAGCGCACGAATGAAGAAAAAATAGGGGCTAAATGTGTCAAAAAAGTAAAGTGCAATTCTATTTTCCACTTATAAATAGAATAGGAGCTGCTCCATGCTCCTTTACATGCTAAACAGTCTTGAAGCTTGAATATTCTTATAAGAAAGGGGTTTAAAAGTAATTTTTTAAAGGGGGTAAACTCAATATAAAAACATAATCTTAAACTATCAGGGCAAATATTAATATTACTAATGAAAAAAAGAAGAGGAAGGGGCCTATTACTCTTGGGGCGAAGGGTAATTGGGATTGGTAGTTTAATATCTTTTATATGTAAAACATAAAACAAAGAGTAAAGTCTAAAGTAATGATATGAAGTCAAGGGATGTAATACATAAAGTACTAAAGTCATAAAAACTACAACTTGCCAATATTACAAAGTATGATTATGTTCTAGACATCAAAACAAAACTTATTTGTAGAAATATGATCTTTGATGAAGATAATGATGCCATGATTCGAGTTATGATATCTTGATTCGGCGAATGAGTTTAGAGAATATGGTTGATTGATGTCATTGAGGGTTTTTATATCACTAATTATCTATGATAATTACTAATCATCCATGATTATGACCAATAATGATGATCGATTATAAAACCCTTTGCCTTCCTATTAAAGATATATAATTATAAATCATAGTAGCCCCTTAACTAATCAATGTTCATAATTACTTACATCAAGTAATTGTAGGGACCACTTATGTCACACTGGAAAAGTTTAATTAAATGATCCATAAGGCCACATAAACTAGTTATTTCCGACACTTTTCTATGCTTTCTTTTAGTTATACATCAGGTTAGTCATCATTTTTTACATCATAGAGCATGAATTGAGGTCCTCAAACTTTTATGATGTTATGGAGAATGAATTGTCCTCCTCCTCCTCCTCTTTCATTAAATCGTATTCTTCCTCATCAAATCGTATTCTTCATCATTCTTCTTCTTCTTCATTTTCATCAAACCGTATTCTTCCTTATTCTTCTTTTTCTTCTTCACTTTCATTAAATCGTATGTTTCCTTCTTCTTCTTCACTTTCATTATCTTCTTTACCCTTACAGTCCTCTTTTTTAGGCTTCGGATCTTGTTTCACGATGACTGGTTTCTTTCCGGTTCGCTTGTGAAAGTAATCCACTAGTTGTCGCACTTTAAACGTCCCTTTAACGGTAACTTGTGAGTCCTTTAGACCTAGTTCCACACTTTTGAACCCTGAATACCCACAAAAATAACCAAAAGTATTATTATATAAAACCATAAAATTATTTGCTTATTGGGATTATCTTGGAATATTTTGACCCATATTAAATGGATTGTTTATATGAGTTGATTTTGAAGGATAAAAAAGGGATTACAATCTTACTAAAATATTGAATATTATTTGTAAATGGATTGTTAATATGAGTTCGCTTTGATATGCCTTGCATTTGACTACACTAACAAGAACATATATAGTAGTCAATGGAAAATAGTAATGTATTATAATTTTTAAATAAGAATGATTTTTGTAACTAGTGTAGTTAAAAAATAATCTTTTAAGTTGATATTAACAAAAAGTGCTAGGTCACACACCTTGTCTTTATCTTCTTTTAATATACGGAAATAAATTGTTTGGTTCAAAAATGTTTTAACATTCAAGAAAAAATATTACTGGTTGATGGTAAACGTATATTTAATTTACATAACTGCTCCTTTTGCTTTTCTTTCATCTACATAGAGGTTTGAATAGTTCTATATATCCTTTTGTCTACATGGGTTATTATTTTCTTATCATCCACGTAGAGGTTCATGGCTTTTTATAAAAATTATATCAAAAGGAGCGTATTTCAATCTTTAAAATAAGTACTGTATCGTTACACACAAACGTAAAAAGAAATTATATTTTCCAGTGCACTGTGATTACTACTTGTCATTGTGTGTTTTCGGCTCATCATAGTGTTTTTTTTTAACACAACTGTGTTTTTCTAAAATAAAAGTTCTCATAAATAAAATAGTGAAATAACATCGTTGTTTACTTTTATATGTAAAATACATTGATAAAATAACAAGTAATTTATCTAATATATTAAAAATAAAAAAATAACATAAAATGATATAAAATGTAAAACACAATGATGAATGTTTTATTGTGTTTTTTGGCTTGTCATTGTATTTTTCTAAACACCATTATGTTTTTCTAAAATGATAAGTTTTGCAAAACTCATTGCTAAAATAGCACAATTGTGCACTTTTAATATATAAAACATGATAATAATATAACATATATAGGGAGGGATCAAATGAGAACTTCTTTTTTTTTTTGAAAACTCTAGTAAACAATTTAAGCCACTAGTTTTTAATGTTAAAATGGTAAATAACAAAAACATAATAAAAAATTATAAAACGAAAAATAACATAAAAATAAAAAATAAATAAAAACACAAAAATGTTTCCTCGTTTCCCTCTTTCATAAAAAAAATTCTCATTTTTTACGAATTCGTTTTATATATGTGTAATACCGGATTTACACATGCGTAAATCCGGTATTACATATGTGTAAGTACCGGATCTACAAATATGTAAATAACGGGCGGACGATTTTTCTTTAAAAAAATATATTAATATGGTAGGCGCTGGAAAGATAAAAAATATTAAAATTAATGATGAATTTTTTTAAAAAAAAATAACGTCATGAAAAAAAAATTATGAATGTTCTAATAAAAAGGTGGAATGACGTGTGATTTGCATATGACTAAAATGTGTGGCTCATATTGGTTCCTAGAGTTCTCAAAAAAGGATGGTTCTCAAGATAACCCTATCCTATATATATATATACGTATATATATATACGTATATATATACGTATATATACATACGTATATATATACGTATATATACATACGTATATATATACGTATATACATACGTATATATATACGTATATATATAAGTATATATATACATATATATACGTATATATACGTATATATACGTATATATACGTATATATATATATATCCGTGTGTGTGTGTATAGGGTAGATTTATCTTGAGAACTATTCTTTTCTGTGAGAACTTTAGGAATCAATATGAGTCACACATATGACATCATGCAAGTGACATACAATTTTCATGTTTTTTTAACTGTTCATAACTTTTTTTCATGATATTAATTTTTAAAAACAATTCACTATTAGTTTCAGTATTTTTTTAATCATTAACGAGTACCATATTGAAAAAAATCATCCATCCATTATTTACACATGTATAAATCTGGTTATACACATGTGTAAAATGAGATTTTTTTAATTATTTATAGTTTTTTTATGAAAGAGGAAAACAAGAGAAATATTTTTGTGTTATTTTTTAATTTTTATGTTATTTTTTATTTTATAATTTTTTATTATGTTTTTGTTAATTATCATTTTGCCACTGAAACTAATGGCTGAGATTGGCTACTAGAGTTCTC